>MU839840.1:600000-765091 GCA_030411725.1 Echria macrotheca
TTCTTTTCCTTCTTCCTTACCTACCTATCTTACTATCTGCTCATCTGTAAACACTGCCGAAACCAGTGTCAGTCAACAACAACCACCACAAAAAATGGGAGACCAAAAAGAAGAGATACCACCACCACCACTCTCAACAGGGGAAGCGTCCTCCTCCTCCTACCTCACAGACGACATCGTCCCCATATCCCCAGAAACCCCCATCCAACCTCCCGCCGATGCCTCCGACCCAGAATCCCAACCAGCCGGCGGCGGTATAGAACCGATATTGAACCACCACGACCAGCCAAAACATCACAGCCGCCTCAACCTCAACCTCGGCCCCCGCCCCCCCTGCTTCCCCAGCACTTTAAGGGAATCCCTCTTCATCCTCCAAGCAACCAACGCCACCGCAGCATCCTCCTTCTTCCAAGGCGCGACCGCCATCATAACCTTCTCCATCGGCGCCGACCTGTCCATGACGCAGGGCGAAATAACCTGGATCACGGCGTCGACCGCCCTGACAGCGGGCGCGTTCCAGCTCGGCCTCGGCCAGCTGGCGGACCTCCTCGGACGCCGTGCTACTTTTATCATAGGCATGGGGTCCTTCAGCGCGCTCGCTCTGCTCGGCGCGTTCGCGCGCGACCCGCTCTGGATGGATGTTGTTTGTGGTGCGGTGGGGGTCTGTTCGGCCATGGTGGTGCCGCCTGCTATTGGGATCATGGGGGCTGCGTATGGAGTCCCCTCGAAAAGAAAGAATTTGGCGTTTTCGGCTTTTGGGGCCGGGAATCCGTTGGGGTTTGTTTTTGGGAGTATCTTGAGCGGTGTAGCCACAAAGATTTTCGGGTGGAGGGCGGCGTTTGTGCTTATTGCGATTCTGTGGGCGTGTTTTACTGTGCTTGCGTTTTGGACGATTCCGAGGGTGGAAGCGTATCCCGTGGGCCAGCCGCTGAAGACGAGGCTGAGGTTGTTTGTGAGGACGTTTGACTCGGTCGGGACGGTCTTGACGATTTTCGGGACGGGCTTGTTAACGGCTGGTATTACGTACGTTTTTTTTTTTTCCGACTTTCTCTCTCTCCCCCCCCCCTTATTCCTTCCTCTCGCCGAGGCTACTTACTGACACGCGGTCCATAGTCTCGGCCCAACCGACGGCTGGAAAGCACCACACATCGTCGCCATGCTCGTCCTCGGCGCGATCCTCCTGGTAGTGTTTGTCTTTTGGGAGCGGATATATCCCCACCCCCTGATGCCGCCACATATCTGGAAGGACCGGAACTTTACCTTTGTATATTTCCCGCCCCCCCCCCGCCCCCTTTTTTTTATCTAACCACATTTCTGACCAAAAAAGATAATCCTAGCCTGCCTCCCCGGCTACATGGCCTTCTTGTCCTCCAACTTCTGGCTCGCCTTCTTCATGCAGTCCCTCCAGCACCTCTCCCCGCTCACCGTCGCCGTCCACCTCATCCCGCAGGCCGTCGCCGGTCTGATCTACAACATCATCGCCGGCTCCGTGCTGCACCGCATCAACAACACGCTCCTCGTCGCCGTCGGGTCCGTCAGCTATACCGCGTCTAATATCCTCCTAGCGCTCATGAGGCCGGATAGTCCGTACTGGGGGTTCGTCTTCCCGGCCCTGATCCTGTCGGTGGTCGGTGCCGATTTCCAGTTTAATGTTGCCAATGTATGTGTTCCCCCCTTCCTTTTCATGGTATGAGTGAGACTGGTGGTGGCTGATATAAAATGTGTGTGGCAGATGTACGTCATGCAATCACTCCCCTCGCACCAGCAGGCTCTGGCCGGCGGGATTTTCAACACCATCTATCGGCTTGGGGCGGCCATTGCGCTGGGCATCTCGACGGCCGTGTTTACCACTGCCCAGGGCGGCCGGGCGGCCATGGAGGATCCCATGGTTCCGTATGCGAAGGCGTTTCAGGTTTCAATTGGACTGAGTGCGGCGAGCTTTTTGTTCCTGCCGTTTATTCGGCTGGGTACGCAGGGGGGTCCGGAGAAGCGCGATGGGATGGCGGTTCCGTTGAGGGCGGTTAAGGGGGGTGAAGGTTCTCGGGGGCAAGCCAGTTGAGTGTGTCTCTGTGGATTGAATATCTGGGATCCGTGTGGGATAGGTTGGTTGGGAATCTGATGATGAGAGACGGTGTTGGATGGGTTACAGTGTCAAGCTGTGTTACAGCAGAAGGGCAGGGGGGACCGTTGACCAGACACATACAGTTTGGGCTAGATAAAGACCTGAGAAAGTAACCAAGACCATCTGCGTCACTAACAGATGCTCATCATCATTATCATCATTATTTGTCTTAAGCCGTAGGAAGCCAACGGCTTCCACCCCCCAAGGGGGATACGCGGTCCGAGGTAGGTACGTTTTCCGGTCTGGCCGCGATCTAGGCAGTAATTCAAGCCTCAGTCTCGGTGTGCCTCGGTAAGCTATAAAGATCCTCATCTTGCTGTTGGCATAGAGTCGAATTCGTGGTCTCGAGGGTTGGAGGGATGGAGCTTGCTGTGCTGTGGTGGCCATGAAGGTCCTCAGTAAGAAACGGGGATGCTCATCATTAGAAGAGGTAAAACAATGAGCACATGTTTCCGATTGTTGTAGAGCAGAAGGCCAGTTGGGATGGTTGGCACTTGCTTGACACAGTTGGACGTTATCTAAGAGATCCAATCTCTATCAAGCGTCTTTCTTCAATAATGATAACCTCCCCAAAGACGGGGAAACACAGTCACTCACTCAGCAGTAGCACCGTCGGACACGAAATCCCTACCTTTTTGTATCACTTCACAACTCGCGAAAATCCCTACCTCTTGTATCACGTCACAACTCGCAACACCATTCGCTATACTCCAGTGGACTGATTGCCTGCGGGGGGGTTTCGGTTAGCCACTCACCTGTATGTGTGTGTGTGTTCGAGATACAATTCGCCCAACGCTCCTCCTCCTTATACAAAAGTTGTTGCCTCCTCCGTCCCCTCAAAAAGCCAATAATTCAGACGAGAAAAAGAAAAACGCTAGAGCAAAAAACAAACGGTGTAGAATAAATATTATAAAACCAAATGGGTATGGAACTTACCCGCCACCAAAACAGAGGCTGGCTATAAAGCAGCATTACCTTGAGTCCGCCATGCCAATAAGTAGTAGCACAGGGATAGGTAAATAAACAAACAAAAAAGTGTCCAAAAAGTAAAACGCTTGCTGGGTATAAGGAAAAACCAACAACTTGCCGTAGCGATGCAAAATTATTTGGGTATCGCAAATGTTCGCACGTCAGCACCTAGTCAGCAACGAACTTGTAAAACACACCAAACAAAACTCTGTGTTACATTCAAAAAAACTCGCCTGTTGGTTCTCTTTCTCTGAACTGAACAAAAACAAAAAAAGACTCGGGTATACGGAGAGAGAAGCAGATATTCTCTCGCTCAAGGCGATGCGGTCTAATGAATAAAAAAAAAATTCACCACGCAAACGCACCCCAGTGTTCGTCCGATTGCCCCCCCCCCCCCACCCCTCCCCCTCACCTTTCAAAACACCATAATAAACCAACTCGCAATGCAGAAAGCTTCCACGAAACGCCTCTCCCGCAACCTTCCTCATGTTATCAACCAACTAACATACTTTTTCTTCACCAGGACACCCACAGACAGACACGCTCATAAACGCACACAAACATCGAAACAAGTTGTCAAAACAAGAAAAACCAAACACAACAGAGCTTAGATCAAAACCGTGTACCGATTACGCTCAAGACATGCAGCCACCCCTTGCCCTCAAAGGCACAAACAACCCCAGCAGTCCTTCCCTCCAATGTTTACCGGGAATCCGCTGCTCGCTGAAAATAAACACAAAATACCTCTTGCAAAAGATAAACAATCAAGAGTACTGCTGTACTAGTCCCGTCTCAGGCATCGACCCCCAGAAGCCATTCCCGCTGTCCTCGGGTAACAGGTCCTCCGATCCGTGCGCGAACTGGTTGATGCCCCCGGGAACTAGATACCACGGGAACGACTGGGTAGTGGCCAAATACTTGTCCATATCCTGCGCTGACCCGTACGACGGGATATTCGGAATTTCTGGGATCCCGGCGAGCTCTGGCACCGACAGCTGCTGCGGCATTTGCGGAGACGGCATGGCGTACGACGACTGCGACGGGGACTGTTGCATATTCTGGCTCACTTGCAGCCATGCCGGGGCCTGGTCGCTCGGGAGTACCTCCATCTTGGAGTCCATGTGATCAGGCTGCTGAGTATGGTGGCTGTTGATAGGTGTGAACGACATCGACGTCGACCTCGGCGTCTTTGTCTGCTCCGGGTGATAGCTGTTGTCCGGCCCGACAGACGACCCCGGCTCCATCGTGCTACCCCGCGACGAGCTCCTGTCATCATCCACAGGCAAGATCTCGCCGTGGTTGACAATCTTAAGGCCCTGCTGTTTCCACTCCTCGAGACCGCCGCCTCCAATGCGGACACTGAGCTTCCCTCCCTCGGCTTGACCGCTCGACGTCTTCTTCCAGGTGTACCGCTCGTAATCCTGCTTGACATATTGATAGTACTTGTCCATGTCTTTGAAATATTCCACATATGTCTCTGCCATCTTGAGCCAAATCGACATATGCTGCAGCGTTTTAAAGGTGAGATAGGTCGAGGTACTCTTTGGCTGGTCCGGCCGTATTGGCCCCTCGTCTTCCGCTGGCAGCATGTGGCGTTTAGCATCCATATGTGGGAAGCAGACAGCGTAGACGCCGACAAACGCGGCCGTCCACACGGCGAAGAGCACCAGAGCCGACATGGGCAACTTGTCCCGGCAGAGATCGATGAGATTGACAATATCCCTGGCGGCATGGAATACCTTTTCAGCACTGCTATCCCAGAATCCTGGCGGCTCCGTCCCGGGACGAAAGATTGGCTCGTCAAGCGGTCCTATAGGTTTGTGGCACCGAATCGGGATAAAAGGGATATACTCGCGATGCAACATGATCCGACACACGGCGCCGAGCATGTGCATCGAGACATAGGCGCTGCTAGCCTGGTGGTTCTCGTGCTTGTAGAAATTGAGGTCTGACAGCCGGAACCGTTCTGGTAAGTCGTCATAGAATTCGTCTAGTTTCTGCCGCAGCTGATAGAAGGTCGTTTCTGGCTGCCATGGCGCGTTCTTCCCCTCGGTGAATCTTCCTCCGGCAAAACTCCACTTGGAAATCTCACCCCACAAGTCCACAAGGCGCACGAACCGGCCGAGCAAGCTATCCTTGATAGACTTTCCCACGCGGTCCTCCGGGCTCGGTTTCAAGAAGCCGGTATATGCCTCCTCCGACCAGTCGAACGAGATCTCGGAGCACGGGAGCTGAATGTGGAGATCCTCAGATCGAATCGTCGACACCCGCCCCTTGCCGCACCCGAGCAGCCTGTCCAAGATCAAACAACTGAACATGGTTCGCCGACGAATTTCCCTGGCGACCGCCATTTGCGACTGCGTCATGGACGTCTTGGTTGCCGCTGTCCTCGGTGACTTGAAACCTTTCTCTTGATTCCTGTCCCCCTCGCCGAGACCTAAGGCCTGGGCCATCCGGATGGCCACGCCGACATACATCCACGCCGCCATGCCACCTGACCTCGGTCGGGACTGGCTCCATTCGTATAACCCGAGCATCAGGAAGGCCTGCACCCGCTCGACCGACGCGATCGTCATACTCGACCGAAGGCCACCAATTGCCTTGGTAAGCACTTCGGCATAGTACTCGGAAGCTTCCGCGTTGCCCACGGGCCGGCTCTTGGTCGAGGCGCCAAGCACAGCACCCCTTATTAGCGGCGTGACGTACGATACCAATGTCGGGTGGAACCTGGCCGTGAGCGTTAGAATGCCGAGTAGCACGAGATTAATCTCGGGCGACGCATCGGTTTGTTGCTTGGCCCGGAACCTCCCGCTGATCTTCTCCTTCAATGTCGCCAGGTGAAGAAATGGCAACTCGGAAGCAAAATGCAGCCGGTAGATCTCAAACACCTGTGACCAGACGGATTCCGACAGGTACGGCGCCGACAAGACCTCCTCGGCGAGGTGGGCGGCGGGGAGGTCGTTGTCGATCTTGGCAATGTCCTCGATCTTCCGTTGTCTTTTGCGGTCCGGGGGTCCATCCGGCTTGACGCCCGGGGGCGAACCCGCCGGCCTCTTCGGAGGCGCCGGCGTGGCCTCCGGATAGGTGCACTCCTTGCCATTCCGGATGCACGTTTCGCAGGGCGCATCTCCTCCCGTGTTGTTGCATTTTATCTTTGATTTTCGGCATCGCTGACACGCGATGCTGGACCTCAGCGGCGGGCGCTTGGCACCTTTCTTGGTGTCGATGGCGCCCGGCGGGCTCACGGGGATTCCCCCCATCATTGCGGCGCCGGCTGAGAACTGGCTCTCATCCTCGGCAGCCAGGACGTGTCCCCGCGGTGCGGCGCCCGGGGCGGCGCGCGGTGGGCTTCTCGGCAGCGGTTGCCGGCGGTTGAGAGGGCGGTCGGGTGGCAGATGGGCCGGCGCACCCTGCTGATGGGGCGACTCGGTCGGCAGGTCGGCGGTGGGTCGGGGGGCCGGAAAAGCTTCGTAGTCGGCCGTGGTCGCTGACGCCGTGGTCGCCTCATCGGCGTCCGGCGGGTCGGCAGGAGAGAGGATGGATTGGATGCGTAATTGGGAAGCAATTGTGACGGCGGCGGCGGGGGTCTCACGGGGAGACCCTCTGATCCTTTTTTGTCTGGTGGAAAACACGAGGCCGTCCCTGAGCAGACCCTACAGTGCGAGAGACGGGCTGCAGAGACCGCAGGGCGGCGGGGGACACGGACGAGCAGACGGACGGAAGCCTGAGCTCTTCTCCTCTCCCTCGTCTGTCGGCCGACTTCGCGCGCGTTGCGTGGCAAGCTAAATAGGGAGGCGCACACGACGATCCGAGCCCGGTGGACAAGCAGGCGGTGCGACGGGCTCGGGTTGGCCAGGACCGGAAGAGCGGACGAGGTCGGGGGCCTGGTCTGGCGCGAGACGGAGGACAGGAGGGCGAGGCAGACGAGGCGGGTGTTTGCGCGAGGTGTGACAACGTCCACCGCAGCTGCAAGGAGCCGAAAGCTTTCCCTTCGCGGCCGGTGCCCGACGAGTCACCCGTCGCCAATTAGCGGACAACGTGCGCTGCGACGCCAATGTGTCGGCGAATCCTTGCCCGCGGCTCTCGCGCAATGACTGCGTGCTCCTTGTTGTGCTGCGGTGCCGTGCGGTGGTGCTATGGTACGGTGAGCTCTCGACGGGTGAGTGTGTGTGTGTGTGGTGTTGGTGTGCTTTTTATGGTGTGCAGTGGCAAGCCTCGAGGTGTGTGCTGAGGAAACAGCTGCTGGGGGAATAGCAAAGCTTTGGCCGCCGTGGGGGACGGGCGCCGTTCGGATTCCTGGCGCGCTGTGTCCGGGGGTCCCTGGTGGCCTGAAGCGAAGTTCCTGAACAAGCGACCGAGAGCGAGCGCCTGCCTTTTTACTGGCCGGCGAGGGAGGGGTGAACCAACTTTCTACAACTGAGAGCTTCGGCTGCGAGGGAGACAACAATCGAACGACGGTGGCTGCAGCACGACAAGTCTAGGCCGTTTGACGGCATGGATGGGCACGAGGTGTGAGTACAGACACAGGCAAACAGGACAGAACGAAGATGGTCGGGGGGCGGCAGCCGCAGGTGGGCTCCGCCGACGACATATAAACTAGTCGAAGCTGCTGCCGGTGCCATGCCCTCGAGACAGAACATGGCATTCCCAGACGGGCAAGCCCAGGTGTGGGTGCAGCGGCGCGCAGGCGCAGGCAGCTGTTCGGCGGTTCCCAGGTGAGCTCCTTTCCAGCAGACGGCCGCGCTGCAGTCGGCCAACCTCGATGGCCTCTTCCCGGTGCGCCGCGATGCAGTGCGGCTCGGATAGCGCCTTCATCTTCTCCAGCTTCCTCCACTGGCTCTGCTTCCTGACTGGCCACAACCCGCAACGTCTGAGACCTGCCCGCGCGATGCTTTTCCATTATCACTTGGACTTGCTTTTTGCATCCCCTCTGGAGGTTGGGAAAGTGACAGATAGCGAGGGCGGTGATATCGCTGAATTTTGCTCTTATCTGATCACACTAGAGTAGTGTAGGGACACCCTTGGCCCTGGGCTGCCGAATCTTTCCCTGCCCGGGAACTCCCACCCCCGCGCTCCTCCGCCCTGGAACATCCATGGATCTATCCGTACTCGACCGGAGCAGCGGCACACCCGCCCAGGTGCTAGCCGAGGACGGAGCCTGTGGCTGTCGGCTTGTCGGCCTCCCTTGGGCACGTCGCCTGACTGAGGTGCTGCATGTTTTGCATATATTTTTCATTTGAGCCGTCTCTCGCCGTTGCATCCGCTCATCTGGGGGCTCTTTCTGGCGTGGGAATCAGCGGGGTCCTGGAACCAGGCCACGCTTGCCGACGTCGGCACCCGTGAGCGACGGCAAGTCGCTCCCGTCGTAAGAAATGAGGCGGAGCTGGCTCTGACTTGGATTTCACCCACTCGAGCCTTTCTCTCTTCGGGAGCCTGTCTTCCGCCGAATCTGCCGTGGAACATAATATGCGAGAGCGGTCCTTGGGGACACAAGGTTATGTGGCTTTCGGATGGATGCCCCGTGGGCCGTTGGGCTCCGATCCAGCAATGGTCAACTCTTTCGTGGCGTTTTGGTCGGTGGCTTGAGTTGGGTGTACACAAAGACTTGTCGCGTTGTGTAGTTGGCTGTCAGCTTGTCCCCGACCCAACTTACCCGACAAGGATAGGTAAGCCGCATCGTCCTTGGCTTAGACGCCTCGATGGCGTCCTCTCATCCCAAGGACCATTGCAGAGTAGCGGTCGGACAGACATCAAGAGGACAGCGCTGGTGGTGATATGCCCGCAGAGGCCCCAAACCGGCAGGATGCGAGCTTCGGGACCGCACGCTGGACCGAATCGGGACTCGCTGCAGCCACTCGGGCTGCGTTGGAAGCTCCCATTCGACCCGGCCTGACTCGCCCGAATGTCTGTCATGTCACATCGACTCTTGGTCGATCAGACGAGATGCGGCATTGATACGCAGTTTTCCGCGCGGCGCAATACTGGATTTCGTGTTAGACGCAGAGCTAAATGGTGATTGGCAGAACGAACTACAATGCCTCTACGTTCAAAAAAGCTACGTCTCGAAAACCGGTAGACCGATGCGTTGGGCGATAAGATGGTGGCCGGCCGGGGGTCTTCGCAGAAAGCATAATCCGCCAAGATGTGCGGACGGGCTGTGGGTTGGCATGAGACCTCAATGAAGTCAGGTTCGTTATCGATGGGCTTGCTACGGTTTCTACATTGGCTGAGAGGCGTGACATCGGCAGGATGGTCAGTGCGAGAAGACGAATAATGCCAACGGCCGAGCCGGCTCACTGCGTCTTCGGCACAGCAATGAGCGGGCACAAAGCCGGATGAAGTCGCACCGTTGATGTGAAGGCGGACTGGCCACGTGCTGACCCGGATTCTTACAGCTTCATAGATCAAGTTATTATCCGGCGCCACAGCGAGGCTGGTGTGGTGCAGACGGTGGGCTAGATGCTCTTGCTTGGAAACTAGGTTTCGCGATTGCGTCGTCAAGTCGCAAGGCAAGCGGAGAGTCATGACCGCTGGGTGGCGGATGCGCAACGAATCCCTCGCGGCTATCAACTCACCTTGTCCAATGACGTCGTTGCAGGTCCTCCAACTCCCAGAGGCCTCTCGCATGCTCCACACACATGAGCGCAATAAGCGCCTTCTGGCCGCGGGGTGATGCCCAGGACCTGCTGCTATTTTCAACACCAACGTGCGATTGACCCCGCCCTCACATAGACCTGGTCGCCTGCCCGATTGCTAAAGGGGCCATACTCTCAGACCAGGGCGCCGTTTCGTCCATCTTGCACCCACGCCGGTATTCAGTTGACGGGCGAACCACAGTCACAGACAGTCGCGCAACCGTTTACACGCATCGAGACCGCCACGATGGCCTCCGGACACAATGTGGGCGCGCTCCGGCAGTGCCTGTGAATGGCGCAATCGAGAGCCATGGCTAACGAGACGCATCGACAGGACCCGAAACTGCTCTACGCCATCAACGGCGTATCGGCCTTCCACATCGTCAACGGCAAAGAAGAGTCGCTCACGCCCGCTGGCCCGCAGACGCTGTCGCTCTTGATGGTGCCGACGAGTTCTGGCTTCGCCGACCCTGCTGTCGACCCCGAAATGGCAAATGCGGAGCAGGACTTTTACCTCCATCTCCACTTGCCGCCCGAACTCGACCTGCCGCTCCCCGCAACGACACAGATCTACCACCAACCGCCCAGGAGCTACCTGATTCCTCGCTGGGATCTAGGCCCGGATAGCGGGGCGTTCACGAGGATCGAATTTCCTTCTTTGGAGAGCCGGAAAGGGATCCAGGAGGACGTCGACACCTTCGAGACTATTTTGGCGCAATGCACAGCGTTCCTCGAGCGAGCACCTCCCCCCAAGACGGGCCGAAAGAATTCGTTGAACAATGGGAAGGCGGCGTCTACCAAGGGTTCGACATCGGACGATTTGCCTGCGTACAACCCGGCAGATTACAAGCCCGGCGAGGCTTATGCCCGAGGAAGCCAAAGCGCCGTGGGCAAGGGCCAGATCGTCCTTGTTGACGAGGAGGATGGCAGCGTCATCGGTGAGCTTGCCGACGGTTTCCAGGTCGTCGAGGATAGCAAGTTGAAGCATGGATCCAAAGGTTGGTAGTCCACACCGCGATGCCCTCGTCGTCGTGCTAATCATTGGGCCTCAGATCCTGTCGAAATCACGCTCCCTCCAGAAGGCGGCCAACTTATCGGCATTGCCCCTGTTTCTCAAGAGTTTCTCGAAGCTGAGCTGCATCCGGCATATAAACGGTCCTTCTTAGTGTCGAACGCATCAGCGGCTTCGCGTCTGATCATCACGGGCTCCGACATGGTTGCGAAGGTGCTGCAGAACCAAGCTGATAGCTTCACCAAGAAATCACAGCCCTCGTCGAAGCCCATGACATTCAAGCCCACGACAAAGGAGCATATTCGGCGTATCAATGCGTTTACCGGTGGCGCAGCGGGTTTGTCCGCCAAGACGGTCGGCCAGATCGGCAACTTTGCGCAACAAGTCGGTGCAACACTTGGCGGCCACAGCAAGAAGGCTGCTGCGAGTAGCGGCACCAAGGGGTTCGGACCCGACGGAAAGCCTCTGGATGACTACAAGCCGGGTCTGCTGAACAAGAGTCTGATGGCCTTCTCGACGGTAATGGACGGCGTGGAACAAGCAGGGCGTCATCTGCTCGCTTCGACTTCGGATGCGGCTTCGACGGTGGTTGAACACAAATGGGGTCCCGAGGCTGGCGAGGTGTCTCGAAGCATCGGGAGTGGTGTCAAGAATGTGGGTCTCGTGTATATTGATGTGACGGGTGTTTCGCGACGAGCAATCATCAAGAGCGTGGCCAAGGGCATGGTTGTGGGACGCACCGTCTCAGGCCAGCAGGTGGTTGTGGGAGGCGGTGACGGAGGGGTCATGACAGATACGCAGTCGACGCATTCGGCCGACACGCTGACTGTGACCGAGGGCAAGCAACCCGCGAGCGCACTGAATGGGAAAAAATACTGAATATGCGGGGGGACTGGAAGAGAACATGGCTAAATTGTCGGATCACGGCGCGGAGTTGGGGATCGAAGTCGATGGTACTTTTTAGACTCGGAGCGTAAGCGGTGAAGGGGTCTTACGTTGAGCTGTAAACTTTGACTTATTACGGTTGTAGTAACCCATTGGTACACGTCGCGAGTTTAAACGGGACAGTTGAATCATGTGACCACGGATTTGCGCTGAAAGTCGCGTCTCAAGGCGCGTTGCGGGGAAGGAACTCGTCCATCGAACGGCAACAGCTCCCCACTGGGCACTGCATATCTACCTAAATATGCAATGTTAGTCGCCCAAAAAACAATGGCATGGCAATCAAGGGCCTCTTTTTCCACCTCTCGAGTTTTGGCACTTTAACGCTTTGTTCTTTCTTGTCAACACCAAATTGCGTGCAGCCCTAGCAAAAACCCTGCGACTCATTGCCCCGGATTCTCTGGGGCCTCGCACCCTGCATCATTGACCACATGTGTTGCCGATTCGAGCTTCTGGGCACCTTCATACTCGGCTACCAAGATCTGAAAAGACGCTGGTCGCGCAACTCTCGCGTGAATGTTGAGGGGGGACGAGTAGGGTAGGTCCTGACACGCCTTGCTTGTCAGGCTACTGCTAATTCCATTCATTGCAGGGCCGGCACCTCGACATGCTCCACGAAATCCTCCTTTCCCTGTCGGGGCACCCGTCCCCTTTGCTCCGATCTCCCAGAGCCTCAGCATCCCATGACGATGTCTTGGGCTCCAGCGGCGTCATCTCGCCGTCCGAACGCGCCCTCCTCGCATCCCTCGCCCATCTCAGCGAGCTCCACGTGAAGTTGATAAGCTTCGCAGCCCAAATATCGGCTTCCCACCCGTCGCTGATCTGCTGCGCCGTGGCGGCCGCGATCGAGTCTAAGCATCTCGCTGCTTTCCAGCGCAAAGTACTGGAGGTGGAGGATACTATCTTGCGCAAGGACGCCGGCTTGGTTGGCGCCTACAATATTGTTCCCCTGACGGCGGTTGCTGGCGAGTTCGATGGCTGGACAAGGCGTATGGAGTGGCTCTGGGAACGGGTGCAGTTCATGCTGAAGGCGGAGCGGTCAGCAGACGATTCTAGCGCCCGAAGAACCTCTCCTGGATGCGCGGTAATAGACCATTTGAGGAAAGAGCTGCAAACCGGGTATACCGACATTGAGGAAATGGCAAAGAGTTTGGTGGCCGTTGCCGAGAAGGCATGGCTCAAACAGGTCTCAGCATGGGTCTTGTATGGCAAGCTGCCGAGCTTCGGGGTGAACGACTTTTTCATCCAACAGTCCAAGGATGCCGAGGAGGTGGGTAGAATAACTCGGAATTTGATCGAGACTAACAACGAATAGGAGTATACATGTGTCGCCTCCCTCCTACCATCCTTCGTTACGACGTCTACTGCGGCGTCGATGCTGTTCATCGGGCGGTCATTAAATCAAATCCGCCTCAAGAGTGCCGAAGATCCGAGTCTCCGGGGAACACACCATTTGATAACCCAACTTTCGCAACTCGCCGCTCTCGAGCATCCTTTGGACCCAGCTACGTTTGGGAGAACAATCACGGACATTCGCCATTATCTCTCTCGAACAACACTACAACGACTTTTGCCTTCAACCAAGGTCCTGGAAACGTTGTATCTTTTGCGAGATTTCTTCCTTCTGCGACGAGGCGAGTTCGCTGTTGCGCTGACCCACCAAGCCGACGAAAAGATTCGGGGTCGATGGAGGAGAGCCGAAAACCTGGCCTATGAGAAGCGAGACGGGCTGGGTACGGTTGTCGTGAAGGAAGGAGAGGTGACGGCCGTTCTCGCGAGGACATGGGCGGCCCTCGGCTCGATGCAGGGGGAGCATGCCGAAGAAGACGAGGGCCTAGAGCTCGCAAGAGATCTACTACGGCTAACCCTCGCCAAGTCCAAGTCTTCCACGCCCATGTCGCCAGCCGATGCGGATGGCGGGCTTGGTTCCATTGCCTCAACACCGTTCCGAAATCTCCTGTTTTCTGTTCCTGTCGTGTTAACCCTTCAGATACCCTCGCCGCTTGATCTTTTCCTTAGCCAGTCCGACCTTCAAACCTACACTGCGATTAACTCTTATTTACTATCCTTGCGCCGCGCCCATGTCCGACTGACAGATCTCTGGAAACTGACATCGCTTCGACGGCATCATCCAGCACCCCCGGCGCCGCCATATGGCAGTAGTCGGGTCGGGAGGGAAAAGACACTGTTGATGCGGCAACGAAATACGTCTCGTTCCAACGTTTTACGAAATTCTTGGGCCACAGCGAGTGCGGCCGTCTTTTTCTTGGGTGAAGTGGAAGGCTACCTCCAGACCGAAGTTGTCGCCGGCTTGACGGAGGGATTCCATCAGTGGCTCGTCACCGGGGAGGACGACCTTCGGCAAGCTGAGTCACCGAAGCAGAAGCTGGCGCCGCCATCTGGGCCAGACGGCGCGGAGGATGAGAACAATGACGACGACGACATCTGGCTGGCCGCCTCCGCCTCTCAAATGAGCATCTCGCAGACACACGAGGTCTCCTCTCGACACCCTCATGACCCGCAAACACTTGCAACCGCCCACCGCCGCTATCTTCGTACCCTTGTCCGCCGCCTTCTCCTGACCAGGGAATCGTTCACGGATCCGCTCTACGAACTCCTCGTCCAGATCGACCACCTCGTCGCGCTCGTGCACCGTCTCCATTCGGTCTGGGCAGCCGCCGACCTCGAAGCAGACGTCGGTGTCGTTGATGCCTTTGTCGACCTGGCACGCGAAGAGCGGGACGTCCAGAAGGAGCTGCGCGGTGTCGAAACGCGAGTGAAGCATGGCATCGAGGGGCTGGTTGCAGAGTTGAGACATCTGGAGGCCGGCGGAGCGGTCATGTGGTTTGGCAGTGGAGACCAAAAGGACGAGGACGGGGAGCAAGATGATGGCGAGCCGAGCAGTCTGGGCGAGGGCGGCCAGTATGTGCCGAGGCGCGTGGGAGACGTGGACAGGCTCCTGATGAAGCTGGACTTTGGGAGTTGGTTTGGCAGTGATGGCAGACATGAAGCTGACGAATGATGGATTACTCATTAGACTACTCACTATGAGCTCACGTTTTTGATGATTACCCTCTCAGTTCTTCTCTGTGTATGTGGTTTATACGGTGTATTACTCCGAGCGCTCTTCTAGCAGCTGATTCCTTGCTTATTACTACGCTTGTGTTGTATATCATGAAGCCCGAAGTCCTGCCTGTCTTGAACTCCAACCTGCTGGGAGTGAAAGCAGAATCGCAAAAAAAAGGTCAACAAACCCCGCCAAAAAATGTAAACATAGACTAGTTGTACGCGTTATGTGGAAAGGGACTTCGGGGTTAGGTAAACTCTAGCATCCCACCGGGCCAGTGGCCGTCGAAGGGGTAGTATTTAATCTCGTGGAGTGATTCCAGATGTACGTCTTTTGTGGTAGTTTAACGTTAGATACTTTGGCTTGCTGTGAGAGGTTGGAGAGGGAAGGGGGGAGGGAGAGAAACAGACAAGAAGATGAGATGAAAAAAAAAACATACCACGTTCAGTGCGCAGACGGTGCCGATAAGCCTTGTGGCCCTTGATGATCTGTGTCGGTAGAATAGGGTTTGTTAGTTTGGTTTGGGTTTAGGACATTTATCCCCCTCTGGGGAGAAGGGATAAAAAGAAGAGGAGGGCCGGGAAAAGACGAGAGAGGAGACATACCCAGAATTCTTCCTCAACTCTACCGGGGGCCCAGAATCTGGGGTTATTGGTCTTTAAGAGCTCAAGCTAAAACCGAATTAGTACTCGACCAAAAGTCTTTTTTTAGTTTTCGGTTTTATTTTGGGCCCAAAGAGAAACGTACATCCTGCTGGATATTCCTCAACACTGGTCTCTCTATTTGCCACATGAGGAAATCATAGAAATTAAAGATGGAGATGATAACGCGCAGATCCTCAAACGCGTTACGCTCTGATAGAATCCCGATCAAATCTTTGACGAGTTTATACCACACCCAGCCGCTGCCGAGGCGGCCCTGGCCGAGCGGACAGCGGATGTCGATGTGGCGCAGGTTCTGGATCGTGCGCGGGCTGATGAAGTCGGTGAGGGCCATGGGGAGGCCATGTCCCGGTAGCCAGGGCGGGAGGCGGTCGACGACGAACTGGCGCGAGCGGAGGATCGGAAGGCACTCGGCGGTTATGGCACGGCAGAGCAGCAGGATGGTGGGCGTTTTGAGCTGGGAAGATTTGTCGTAGGTTGGGAAGGGACCTTTGCGCCCCCGGGCGTACCAGGCGTCGATGGAGCGGTTGTAGCCCGCGTATAGTTGCGAGGCCGTCGGCATTATACAGGCGAAGCCGTAGATCATGTTGCGGATCTCGGGCGCGAAGAACCAGAAGCTCCAGCCCTGCGAGCGGTTGGGCTGGCCGCTTGCGAGGGGCGGAGGGAGTTCTTTTACTGCTGGGACTTTGTCTACTTCAGGAGGGTGGCCTGTCCGCAGAGGCCCTACTAGCGGTGATCCCCGTCGTTTATTATTCGGCCTATGGGACGATGCTGGTTTTGTCGCCTTCTCGGCGGCCTCGGCGTCGTCGGACGACGGCGAGTCTTGCTCCGGCTCCGGTCCCGCATCCGCATCGCCGTCGCTGGGAATTAGGCGGCAGCTTAGAATGCTGACGGCCTTGCTGATGGCTTGGCGGCGTTTTCGACGGTCGCGGAGGTTCCACCGGTGCGTGGCGGTGCCGGTGCCGCCGGTTTGGTGGAGAGGGTGGAGATCTTCGATGTGGTCATCCCGGACGGCGGGCCGGGGCCGTCGTGTGGGCGGCGTCGCATCCGGGGGTGGGCTGCTGGCCCCCCTGCCCGGTCGCCGTCCTCTTTTGCTAACCCGCGTCATGCCTGACGACCGGGTGTCGCATCGAGGTCGCCGGTGCCGTCCCCAGCGAGCGTGTTGCTCCGCCCCGTCCTGTACACAGTTTAGGCATATTTTTAGGCTCTGTGGGTTCCTAACGGTCTGGCGAATGGGTGCGGGGGAAGCGGGCGGCAAACGAGAGAGAGACGAAGAGGGAGGGGCTTCTCACGTTTGGGGCACGGGCGGAACCAGATCCCAAGCCGTCCGATCACCGGTTTCCACGCGGTAGGCGATTTGGGTATAAATGCGAAACGAATGGCAGGAATTCCTCTTGCGTTTGCATTCGCAGTTCAACGCTGCTGGTCGGAGAGAACCGGCCGGGCGAGCTTGCGAGGTTTAGTCTGCATCACTAACGCGGAGAGAGGAAAGCACGATTGTGACGAGAATTATTAAGGGCAGCCTCAGGCAGACAAACACCCAACCAAGCAAGACCAAACAGACCTCAGAACAACAAGACCAGGGCATCGGCAGCCTCGCCTCAGGCTTCCCAACCCCTCTTTCAGTCAATCCGTAGACCTATCTACCTTAGTTCCCCCCGATGGGTCGCGGCTGTTGACTGGTGGCTGCAGTGTCCGGGGCCACGGCGGAGCACAACGGACTCATCATGCGGCTGCTTGCTTCGTCGCCTGTGTATGCACGCGTCCCGTTTCGACCACACGTCGGGTTTGTGGCAGCTGGCCAGCTCTGCGCACTTGCAAGTTGGGCTGCCGCAGCCGGGATCGAGATCTCCCCTCTTCTTCCCCGTCCTGTTCCTGATGATCGGATGGCGGACCTGGGATGTGGAAAAGCCATGCCTGCCTGACGAAAGCGGCCGACTCTCAACAACGTCGTCAGCTTGGGGTCCGAGTCGGCGCTGTCCGACATCGTGCCGGATGAGCAGAGCTGCGGCAGGAGTAACTACTGACACCGGCTACTTATAGCGGGCATACCTTTGGTACGTACTCCGTAAAGGCGTCAGTGGTTGGCGACTGGCCACGATTTAGGTTCCCCAGTCTATCAGTTTTATCTGCAGAGAGGCTACTGCTCCTGCAAAAATGCACACCTAGGCAGTTCTATACGTGTGTAGCATGTTTTATGCCTTCTGAGTTTGGAATCAACCTTGTCGTCTTTAAAGTTGGTAGTGGAGAGTACGCAATACACAGTAGAGCTTTCATTGATACATACAGGGGTGAAGGGTGTGTGGGACGACTGGTGCTGCCAACATTCGCTTGGGCGTCTGGCTGATTGCCCCTGCCTGGCCCCTTCGCAGCAGGCCGAATATTGATTGGCTGTTTAATACAGATCGGGCCCACCAGCGCCACCCTGTCGAGAGGTGAGGCATCCCTCCTTGCTCCCGGCCAGGCGCTCCTCCAGCAGGTTTTTTACACCGCACCCTCCCCCGGCTGACTCTTGCCTCTCCATCTGCCTTTTCTCTGCACTCCCACACCCACACCCACTCGGTACACGCCCGCCCACGATTTGGTCATTCGAGAGCAGCGACGGTCTCGCCGCGGCGCCGAAGCTATTTCTTAGTCCGCCCGCCGCCTCATCGTCTAAGTCGCGAGCGTCACGGCCGCTATTCTTACCTAGAATGTCGAACGGGAGCACGCCGGGTCACCCAGGGCTGTCATTTGGCGTCGGTGGCATGCGACGAGCGTTCCCGCCCTCTTCACACCTTCCGAACACCAACAAACAATCGCCCTTCCCCCCTGCCTACTCGTCGCAACAACCTCAACAAAACCCATACAGTCCTCAGGCCTACTACCAGGGCACCTCGTCGCAGGTTCCCAGTCTGCAGAATGGCGCCCGCCCGGGTCCGTCTCCGATACCCCCAACCCTCCCCGGCCCCGGCCAGCGAGCCCCTCCACCGCGCCAGATGCGGCACACGTACCTTTCACAGTCCATGTCGCAACAGCCTCTATCGCAGCAACCTCTCGGGCCGCCCCCCATAAGCCAGTCGTCGCTAGGTCCGCAGTCGATGAGCCAGCAGTCGCTGAACCAGCAGCAGTCGTTAAGCCAGCAGCCGCTCAGCCAACCCAGCCTGAGCGGGCAGCAACCGCCTGCGGTCAGCCAACCCCCGGTGCACCAGCACCAACTCCAGCTCCAGCCCATGCAAACATCGGTTGGACAGCCTCTGGGACAGCATCAGTCCCTGGGGCAGCCCCCGCAGCAGCAGAACGAGAACTCACTCCTTTCCGCCCAAAAGTCCAACCCTCACCCCCCTCCGCAGCCGACGCTCCCTCCGGCCCAGCCGCAGCAGCTGCCCCATGTACAGCAGGTACAGCAAGTCCAAAAGGTAGCGCAGCAGCCACCGCCTGCTCGCCTCGAACCGGCCGAGCCTGTCCGAGATGACGACCATCACGACGAGGAATTGGAGACGGGGAGCCCCGAGGATGAGTTGGGCGACTCATCGCTCGAGCCGAAGATGATAGACGGCGCACCATTCGTTCCGCCAAAGCCCATGGGTCCGATGATGTCTGCCCCACCAGAGGGCGGTAGTTTCGCTACCCTTGACGCCATACATAAACATGTGCTGCAGTATTGCACGTCAGTGGGTTATGCTATTGTCATTGGGCGGTCCAAGAAGACAGTGCCCGGTCTCAAAAAGGTTCTCTTCGTGTGTGATCGCGCAGGCAAGCCACCAAAGCGCGTTAGCCCCGAGCAGCGGAAGCGCAAGACGAGCTCTCGTAAGTGTGACTGCCAGTTTGGATTCTTTGCCATCGAGCAGAGAACGCAGTGGACGGTCCGGTACCGCCCTGACCCCGTCCACCTGACGCATAACCACGAGCCGAGTGAGAGCCCTCTGTTGCACCCGGCCGCGAGAAAGCTGGACAGCAAGATGGTAGCCGCGGTAAAGTCGCTGAAAGAAAACGGTATGTGCCGCCTCCCCCATGCTGAGACATTGAGTTTCTCTGGACTGACTGGAGACGCCAGGGGTCGGCGTAACGCAAACATTAGAGATACTCCAGCAGGACAATCCTCATGTTCCGCTCCTCCCGCGTGACATTTACAACGCAAGGGCGGCCATCAACCGTAATCCTCAAAAGGTAGCCACGGGACTTGCTGAGGATCGGGCAGCCATCTACAGCAAGCCTCAACCGTCGCCCGAGGACCGGATCCGGGCGGATCTTCGCGCTGAGATCGCGAGGGTGAAGAGCGAGATGGACAAGCTGGAAAAGGATAGCCAAGCTAAGATCAATCAGCTCGAGGAGAAGATCAAGGAGAAAGACCTGCTCATCAAGAAGTTTGAGCAGTTTATTGATATTTGTAACCAGCGGGTCATGGTTAGACTTTCGGACAACGATACGAGCCAAACGCCGGGGTCGGGTCCGTAGGGAGCGTTGGCTTGGGTGCCTCGTAAGTATAGCGTTTGGAAGCAGAAAAGGTTTTGGGCGTGGCACTGCCACGAAGCAGATAGGATGGTTGGCAATAGCCATGGTTTATCAGAAAATCGAGGTGGAAGCATAGTGTATATGGGAAAAGAGGTTGAGCGTCGTTCTTCTTTCACATGGATCGTGACGTCCGGGAAGCTGATTGTTATAAACCCACCCCTTTGTTAGCCGACACTGGGGTTGCCCTATCAAGGATCAGCCACCAGGACGGCAAGCTGCATCAGGCCTTCCCAAGCAAAAGAAAAGAAAGCCGATATACTGTGTGTGGTATGATAGAGAGGACTGGAGTCTAGACCATTTGGGTTTTTTTGGTTAGTACGCAGTTCTGTGTAGAGTAGATTCTGTATTGACGAGCCTCTCTGGACCATCGCATCTTGGACGATGCTTAGTGTAGCACTATATGAACGCTAGCAAGACTGCGTGGATTGGATGTCTCGTGAAACGGGCAGCGGGTCTTCCCTTGTTAGCATAATAAGCGAAGGTGGCGACCGGAAGTCTCTAAGTATGAATGCAAGACGCGTAGACACAAAGACGGAGATGCGACGGACTGTTTATAAACATACTCTATTCCGTATGGTGGTTCGCACATGCCTGTCGCAGTCGCCGGGAGTGCTTCGAGAAGGGGAATGGTTCTGTAGCCCACTGCGTGAAACCAGTAAGTGGCCGGCAGTTTCCACGAGCTGCAAAGGCGATTCTGCAGTAGCAGGCCAGCCGGCGAATCAGGGCGCGGCCGTGGAGCCACGAATGTCCGGGCCCCTGACGCATGCCTTGTGCGCGACAGGGATGCGGCAGAGTCGCGTCAACCGAACTGGCGAGGAAACGGCCATTCTCGCTGGAGCAGTCATCCGAATCAACACCATTCATTGCATGGCACTTGGGCATTTTCTGTTCCCCCTTTACTTTTGATAATAATCTTGTCGACACGACGGCGCCACATTCCTCCAGAGATACCCAGCGACGACGCTCCTTCGCTTCTTGTCCCCTCGGGCGCCACGCCGAAACCGAACGCTTTTTTTTCGAGAGAGACTGGGACGACGGCGTCCTCCGATCACACTCCCTCTCTAGTCCATCCGACCCAACATCCGATCCCGAAGAAATGAGAGCGGCCGATCCGTGATAGTGTCGACCACCTCGCATTCCCACACATCGCCATGGAAGCGGTGGCGTCTCCCCAGACGCTGAGCCCCGGCGCAAATGGCGTCGCAGCTGCTTCGTTTGGCGTCGACCCGGCCCGCGTCGTCGACCACCTTACCGCCCTGCTCGAGGCCGCTCTCGGCGCGACGCGGACTGAGCTCGAGGCTCCGAATAGCTTGCTTCACAAGTCCCGATACGCCGATACGGTGCACCGATGCACGCGCTTCGCTTCGGATTCCCTCGTAGCCCTTTACATCCAGAAAGACCTCGCCCCTACCACCTCGCTAGAAAATGGGACGACGGAACAAGGTATGGCTAGATCTACTTCATCGACCCCCATTGACGGAATACTGATACTTGGCAGATGCCCCGTCACATGTGTACAGCATCTCTCTCGATCTGTCCCCGACGTCGGTGACAGTCGCCTTCCTCGTCCTCCTGAAACGGCCTCAACCATTAGACCCTAACATCCCGATAACATCACAGATCCAGGTGCTCAACCTTCCTGGCCCTGCGTACTTGGCATCAAGTGGTGGCGACCAGGGGCCAAACGGATCACCGTACGAAATCCTCCAGCTGTATCTCCACAACGGCCTTGCGCCGTACTTCGATGCCAGCACCAAGACGCAGCAGGCGCTCAGCGGCAGCAGGGGGCGGCCGGATGTGGATGCGAAAACGGGAATCCCGGTAACCAAGAAACGCTGGACGGAACTGGAACTCAGTCTCGCCCATCTGCAACAAAATGTCGAGATACCCGAGGTCTCGCTGCCGTTCCACCCGTTGGTGCAGAATGCCCTAGACGATGCCGCCCGCGCTCATGTCAAGCCGACGCTGGAGCTGATCCCCGCTAATGCGCTGCAAGACAGCTCGTTCCTCAACAGCTTGCAGGCGACGGTCAACAACTGGATCAAGTCGATCCAAGTGATTACCAAGATGACGCGGGATCCGAGCACCGGCACGGCGAATCAGGAGATCAACTTTTGGCTGTCGATGGAATCGGCCCTCGAGGGCATCGAGGCTCAACTGCGGAGCGAGGGCGTGACCCTCACCCTGGAGATTCTGAAGCATGCGAAGCGGTTCCAAGCTACCGTCAGCTTCTCTGCGGACACGGGGCTGAAGGAGGCCATGGAGAAGGTGCAAAAGTACAACCAGCTTATGCGCGACTTTCCGCTGGACGAGCTGCTCTCTGCCACTACGCTACCTAAAGTCCAGGACTCGATTGGTCAGATCTTTGTGCATCTGAACAAGAAGCTGAGGATATGCCCGTATCCCATCCGCCGAGCTCTGCCACTCGTCGAGGCGATCTCGGGAGACCTGGACGAGGTTCTTCACCGGCTGCTCCCGGGGACGGAGCTGGTCAAGCTGGATTATCCCGAGTTCACGAGCGTCATGAGGCAGGCAGAGAGCATCTTCAAGGCGTGGGATGAAAATATCAAGGAGTTCACCAACGTTGCCCGGGAGGTCACACGTCGCAGGAATGAAAAGTTCATCCCCATCAAGATCAACCCTCGACATGCAGAGTTGCAGGCTCGGCTTAAATATGTCTGCAACTTTCGCGACAACCACGAGCAGCTCCAGCGGACCATCGTGAACGTGCTTGGCCCCAAGGCAACCATCAATGGTATTGTCGAGGGCACAGGCGTAAACGGCGCCGCCACCGCGATTGTCGAGGAGATTGGAGACGTCGATGCCGTCGAAGAGGTCAGGCAAGCGTGGGAAGCCTTGAAGGATGTCGACCTGCTCGATGTCACGCCGGAGGGTACGCAGAAGTGGGCGCGGGCCGAGAATACCTACAACGAACGAACATCGCGTGTCGAAAACTCGATCATTGCACGCCTGCGCGACCGACTAGCAACGGCCAAAAATGCAAACGAGATGTTTCGGGTATTTTCCAAGTTCAACGCTCTCTTCGTTCGGCCCAAGATCCGCGGTGCTATCGCCGAGTATCAGACGCAGCTCATCGAGAATGTGAAGCAGGCCATCACAGCTCTCCACGAGCGGTTCAAGCAGCAGTACGGACACTCCGAGGCCCACGCGATGGCACAGCTCCACGACTTGCCTCCGGTGTCGGGTGCTATTATCTGGGCGCGCCAAATCGAGCGCCAGCTCGACGGCTACATGAAAAAGGTGGAGGATGTTCTGGGAGCTGACTGGGCCATCCATGCCGAGGGACAACGGTTACAGACCGAGAGTGACCTGTTCAGAAAGAAACTCGATACCCGGCCGATTTTCGAGGCTTGGCTTCACGATGTGCAGAGGAAAGGAGTCTCGATATCCGGCCTTCTCTTCAGCATCAATAGGATCCGCTCGGCAGGTAACATGCTCGAGCTTGCGGTCAACTTCGATGCGCAGGTCATCGCACTCTTCAAGGAAACCAGGAATCTGCTGTGGCTCAATTTTCCCGTGCCGCACTCGATTAACAACGTGGCTAAGGAGGCCAAAAGGGTTTATCCCTATGCTGTTAGCTTGATGGAAAGTGTCCGGACGTTCGCCCAGAC
The DNA here is from genome assembly GCA_030411725.1 of Echria macrotheca. Taxonomy (NCBI): domain Eukaryota; kingdom Fungi; phylum Ascomycota; class Sordariomycetes; order Sordariales; family Schizotheciaceae; genus Echria; species Echria macrotheca. The sequence continues at coordinate 623,536 of MU839840.1, forward strand.
CAGCCGGCAGATCACCGACATGTCAGAAGTCGCAGTCCTCCTGAGCGGCCACCGGAATGAGGTCTACACGCTCATCGTCAAGGGCATCCCCCTGCAGTGGGAGTCCTTCGTCAATACATATGAGGTGCATTTCAAGGCTTTTGCGACCACTGACCTCGACTATGCCGGCAAAAACGGCCACAGCAAGCACGTCATGTTTATTCGCGAATTTGCCGCGGCTGTCTCTGTCCTCCAGACCAAGACGACAACGCTGACCAATATCCATGCCACGGTGCAAAAGGCATTGACTGAGCTCGAGAGGTGTCCCTATGAGGCTTCCGCTTTTGAATCTCGCCTCGAGGCGATCCAAATCGCTGTCGACCAGCTCAACCTCGAGCAGTACGTCAACCTCGGCTTCTGGGTCGATCGCATGAACCGTCAGATCATGCGCATCTTGCTCTCGCGTCTGCAGCAAGCTATTCAGGCGTGGATCGAGGCTTTCGAGGACGAGCACGTCGAAAAGCTGGGCGACCGCAGGCGAGGCTATGAGAACACCGAAGTGTCGAAAGCGGATGTCCCGGTCATTAAAAAGCTGGTCCATGAGATTACGATGCGTAACCAAGTCATCTATCTGGACCCGCCACTGGAGTTCGCCCGGGCAAGCTGGTTCTCGCAGCTGCAGGAGTGGATCGGCGTCATCTGCAATCTCAAAAAGATCAAAGCCACACGCTACCAGATGAGCCTCAGCACGGCAGTGTATGACGAGCCGCGTTTCAACGACCTACCGAGCGAGTGTACCGACGCGCTTTTACGCGTCCAGACGTCGGTCGAGAAGAAGATTAGCGAGATCAGCAACTATGTGGAGAAGTGGCTGCAGTTTCAGTCACTCTGGGATCTTCAATCGGAACATGTGTACGACATGCTCGGCGACCAGCTCTCCCGGTGGCTGCAGCTGCTCCAGGAAATCCGAAAGGCGCGTCAAACTTTTGATACCACGGAAGTTAGCCGGTCGTTCGGCCATATTACCATCCACTACGATCAGGTCCAGACCAAAGTCAACTCCAAGTACGATCAGTGGCAGCATGAGATCCTCATCAAGTTTGCGTCGCGCCTCGGCGCACGCATGGTCGAGGTCCATGCGGAGATCGAGAAGGCCCGAAAGGACTTGGAAGGGCACTCCATGGCCGACAACTCGACGGCGCAGGCTGTCCAGTTTATCACCGTCGTGCAAATGTGCAAGCGACAGGTGAAACTCTGGGCGCCCGAGATCGAAATTTTCCGACAAGGAGAGTCGACGCTTGTTCGGCAGCGCTACCAGTTCCCCAACGACTGGCTCCATGCCGAGCAGATCGACGGTTCTTGGGATGCGCTCAACGAGCTGCTCGCCCGCAAGGCCAAAATCGTCCAGGACCAGACGGATGCCCTACGAGCCAAGATTGACGCCGAGGAGCAGGTTGTCAATGCCAAGATTGTCGAGATTGCCAGCCAGTGGAATGAAGAAAAGCCGGTCTCGGGGACCATTGCGCCTGACGTCGCCTCGGCGACCCTCGGTGTTTTCGAGACCAAGATCACCAAGCTCCAGGAGGAGTCGGCGATGGTGGCCAAGGCGAAGGAGGCACTCGATCTCCCGGTGGCACAAGAAACATCACTTGCCATCATTCTGGAGGAGGTCCAGGATTTCAAGTCCGTCTGGGCATCCCTGTCGACGATATGGAAGAACCTCAACGAGCTGCGCGAGATTCCCTGGAACAGCGTGCAGCCGCGGAAGATCAGGGCCTCCATCGACAGCCTCATCAAGATGACCAAAGAAATGCCGAGCAGGATGCGACAATACGCGGCCTTTGAGCATATCCAAAACATTCTGCGGCAGCATATGAAGGTCAACCCGATGCTCGGCGAGCTCAAGTCGGAAGCGGTCCGCGATCGCCACTGGACCAAGATTTACAAACAAATCAAGCCTGGCAAGCGGTACTCGCCTGTCTCGATGACCCTCGGCGATGTTTGGGATCTCAATCTGGTGGCCACCGAAGTCATCGTCAAGGACATCATCATTCAGGCGCAGGGCGAGATGGCTTTGGAGGAATTCCTTAAGCAGGTGCGCGAGACGTGGACGGGCTACGGTCTCGAGCTGGTGAACTACCAGAACAAGTGCCGTCTCATCCGAGGCTGGGACGACCTGTTTGCCAAGTGCAGCGAGAACTTGAACTCGCTGCAAGCGATGAGGCATTCTCCGTACTACAAGGAGTTTGAGGAAGAGGCTGCCGCGTGGGAGGACAAGCTAAATCGCGTCCACGTCCTGTTCGATGTCTGGATCGACGTCCAGCGGCAATGGGTCTACCTCGAGGGCGTCTTCACCGGCAACGCCGATATCAAGCACCTGCTTCCGATCGAGTCGTCCCGATTTCAGAACATCAACAGCGAGTTTTCGGCCGTGATGAAAAAGGTGTACAAGCAGCCCAACGTTCTCGATGTCCTCAATATTCCCAACGTCCAGAAGTCTCTGGAGCGTCTTGCCGAGTTGCTCAACAAGATCCAGAAGGCGCTCGGAGAGTATCTTGAGAAGGAGCGCGTGTCGTTCCCGCGCTTCTACTTTGTGGGCGACGAGGACTTGCTGGAAATGATTGGCAACAGCAACGATACCATGCGCATTGCCAAGCACTTCAAAAAGATGTTCGCCGGCCTCAACGGGCTGATCATGGATGAGGAGTCCATCGTGTCCGGGTTTACCTCGAAGGAGGGCGAGGCGGTTCGTCTTAAGAAGGAGATCAACCTCGTCAAGACGCCGAGAATCAACGACTGGCTCGCGCTCCTAGAAAATGGCATGAAGGCAACTTTAGCCGAGCTCCTCGCCGAAGCGGTTGAAGAATTCACGCCGATCTTCTCCAGTGACACCATCGACAAGGACGCCTTGAACAAGTTCATGGAGGGTTACCCAAGCCAAATCGTTGTCTTGGCTACCCAGGTCGTCTGGACCACCGCCGTCGACCAGGCGCTCACCGACGGAGGGAAAGGGCTCCAGTCTCTGTTCGACCGAGAAGTCCAGGTGCTCAGGCTCCTTGCTGACACGGTTCTGGGAGACCTCGAGGTTCTGATGCGGAAGAAGTGCGAGCAGCTCATCACCGAATGTGTGCACCAGCGTGACGTGATCGAGAGGCTCATCAAGCTCAACGCCGGCTCCAACACGCATTATATGTGGCTGCTGCAAATGAGATATGTCTACAACCCCGAGGGACCCTTCCTTCAACGCTTGCATATCAAGATGGCCAACGCGAAGCTCAACTACGGTTTTGAGTACCTCGGTGTCCCCGACAGGCTCGTCCGCACGCCGCTTACCGACCGTTGCTTCCTCACCCTCACGCAGGCCCTCTGCCAGCGTCTCGGCGGCTCGCCTTACGGCCCGGCTGGCACGGGCAAGACGGAGTCCGTCAAAGCCCTCGGTATTCAGCTTGGTCGTTTCACCCTCGTCTTCTGCTGCGACGACACATTCGACTTCCAGGCCATGGGCCGTATCTTCCTGGGTATCTGCCAAGTCGGTGCCTGGGGCTGCTTCGACGAGTTCAACCGTCTCGAAGAGAGAATTCTCTCGGCTGTTTCGCAGCAGATCCAGAACATCCAGCTCGGCCTGAAGCAGGGCGCCGAAGACGAAAAGGCCCAGATCGAGCTCGTCGGCCGCCAGCTCCGTGTCAACGCCAACACCGGCATCTTCATCACCATGAATCCTGGATACGCTGGCCGCTCGAATCTTCCGGACAATCTGAAGAAGCTGTTCCGCAGCGTGGCCATGTCGAAGCCCGACAAGGAGCTCATCGCCGAAGTCATGCTCTACTCCCAGGGCTTCAACCAAGCCAAGCAGCTCTCGAAGCATACCGTCCCGTTCTTCGACCAGTGCGCGGCCAAGTTGTCGAAGCAGGCCCACTACGATTTCGGTCTCCGTGCTCTCAAGAGCGTTCTGGTGAGCTCTGGCGGTCTGAAACGTGCCCGTTTGACACACACCGGTGGTGATCTGGGAGCGGAGGAGGTCGTCGAACCCGAGATTATTGTCCAGAGCATCCGAGAGACAATCGCTCCGAAACTCATCAAGTCCGATGTCGAGATCATGATGGACATCGAGGAAGTCTGCTTCCCCGGCGTCAAGTATGTTCCGGCCAATCTCGCACAGCTCGAGGAAGCCATCCGTCGCCTTGCCGACGAGAGGCAGCTTGTGGTCAACGACATCTGGATGACCAAGATCCTTCAGCTCTACCAGATCCAAAAGATTCATCACGGTGTTATGATGGTCGGCAACTCGGGGTCTGGAAAGTCTGCGGCTTGGAGGCTGCTACTCGATGCTCTCCAACAAGTCGAGAACGTCGAGGGCGTCTCACATGTCATCGACAGCAAGGTCATGTCCAAGGAGGCTCTCTACGGAAACCTCGATTCCACCACACGCGAGTGGACTGACGGTCTCTTTACGAGCATTCTTCGCAAGATCGTCGACAACCTTCGCGGCGAGGACACGAAGCGCCACTGGATTGTCTTCGATGGTGATGTCGATCCCGAGTGGGTGGAAAATCTCAACAGTGTGCTCGACGACAATAAGCTGTTGACATTGCCCAACGGAGAGCGTCTCAACCTGCCGCCCAATGTGCGCATCATGTTTGAAGTCGAGAATCTGAAGTACGCCACGCTCGCCACCGTCAGTCGTTGCGGTATGGTCTGGTTCAGCGAGGACACCGTCACGCCCAGCATGATGGTCACGAACTACCTCCAGACATTGAGGACTGTCGCGTTCGAGGATCTGGACGAGGATGCTGTTGCAACTGGCCAGAGCTCCGCCAAGGCGCTGGCCACGCAGAGCCAGGCCGCCGACCTGTTGCATACCTATCTCACCACTGATGACTTTATCCACGCCGCCCTCCAGCAGGCCGAAGGCTACAGCCATATCATGGAGTTCACGGTTTCCCGCGTTCTCAACACGCTGTTCTCGCTGCTCAACAAGGCGGTCCGAGACATGATCAAGTACAATGAACAGCACAGCGACTTCCCGCTAGAGCCGGAGCAGGCTGAGGCCTACGTCTCCAAGAAGCTTCTTCTTGCCATGGTCTGGGCTTTAACCGGCGATTGTCCTCTGATGGACCGCAAGGCCTTTGGTGATAAGGTGGCAGGGCTTGCGAGCTTCGGGTCTCCGCCGCTCGATGGCACCAGCTCGCTCATCGACTTTGATGTGTCCCTTCCGAGGGCCGAATGGACACCTTGGCAGAACCAGGTGCCGACTATCGAGGTCAATACCCACTCTGTCACACAGACTGATGTGGTTATTCCGACGCTGGATACCGTCCGCCATGAGGATGTCCTGTACTCTTGGCTGGCTGAACATAAGCCTCTCCTTCTCTGTGGTCCTCCTGGTTCCGGAAAGACCATGACCCTGTTCAGTGCTCTTCGCAAGTTGCCCAATATGGAGGTCGTCGGTCTCAACTTCTCTAGCGCCACGACCCCAGACCTCCTCATCAAGACTTTTGAGCAGTACTGCGAGTACAAGAAGACACTCAACGGTGTGATGCTATCGCCGACGCAGATCGGACGGTGGTTGGTCATCTTCTGCGACGAGATCAACCTGCCCGCTCCCGACAAGTACGGTACCCAACGCGCCATCTCGTTCCTTCGCCAGCTCGTTGAGCATAACGGGTTCTGGCGAACGTCGGACAAGTCCTGGGTCACGCTCGACAGAATCCAGTTTGTTGGCGCATGTAACCCTCCGACCGACGCCGGTCGTACGCCGATGGGTGCCCGATTCCTTCGGCACGCGCCCCTTATCATGGTCGACTATCCCGGAGAGCAATCACTCATGCAAATCTACGGCACCTTCAACTCGGCCGTGCTTAAGATCATCCCGTCCCTGCGGGGCTATGCCGAACCCCTCACCCAGGCCATGGTTCGCTTCTACTTGGAGTCACAGCAGCGATTCACTCCCAAGATTCAGCCACACTATGTCTACAGTCCTCGTGAGCTGACACGCTGGGTTCGCGGCGTGTACGAAGCCATCAAGCCTCTGGAGACTTTGTCAGTGGAGGGTCTCATCCGCATCTGGGCCCATGAAGCTCTTCGTCTCTTCCAGGACCGTCTCGTTATGGAGGATGAGCGGAAATGGACTGACGATGCAGTGCGGCGCATTGCTATCGAGTACTTCCCCACCATCGATGAGAATAAGGCGCTCGGCGGCCCTATCCTGTTCTCCAACTGGCTGTCGAAGCACTACGTGCCAGTCGACCGTGAACAGCTGCGTGACTTCGTCAAGGCCAGACTCAAGACGTTCTGCGAAGAAGAGGTGGACGTTCCGCTTATCCTGTTCAACGATGTCCTCGAACACGTTCTCCGCATTGATCGTGTCTTCCGGCAGCCTCAGGGTCATCTGATCCTCATCGGTGTCAGTGGCAGTGGCAAGACGACGCTCTCGCGCTTCGTCGCGTGGATGAACGGCCTCAAAGTGTTCCAGATCAAGGTGCATGGCAAGTATTCGGCCGAAGACTTTGACGAAGACCTCCGAGAGGTGCTACGGCGTTGCGGCTGCAAGGGCGAGAAGATCTGCTTTATCATGGACGAGTCCAACGTCCTCGACTCCGGCTTCTTGGAGCGCATGAACACCCTACTTGCCAACGCGGAAGTGCCTGGTCTCTTCGAAGGCGACGACCTCGCCGCTTTGATGACAGCCTGCAAAGAAGGGGCACAGCGGCAGGGTCTCCTCTTGGACTCCCAGGAAGAGCTGTACAAGTGGTTCACTGGGCAGATTGTTAAGAACCTGCACGTCGTCTTCACCATGAATCCTCCCGAGGACGGCCTGTCCTCCAAGGCCGCCACATCGCCCGCCCTGTTCAACCGCTGCGTGCTTAACTGGTTCGGCGACTGGTCCGACCAGGCCCTCTTCCAGGTCGCCCATGAGCTTACCCATTCTGTCGACCTGGATCGTCCCAACTATGCTGCCCCAGATTCCATTCCGGTGGCGTACCGCGGTCTCACACTCCCGCCGTCGCATCGCGAGGCTGTTGTCAACTCGATGGTCCATATCCACTACTCGCTGCAGCGGTTCAACGAGAAGCTCGTCAAGCAGCAGGGCAAGGTCACCTTCCTCACGCCCCGCCACTTCCTGGACTTTGTGGCGCAGTATGTCAAGCTTTATAACGAAAAGCGTGAGGATCTTGAGGAGCAGCAGCGCCATCTCAACGTTGGTCTCGAGAAGCTGCGAGACACCGTCGACAAGGTGCGGGATCTCCGCGTCAGTCTCGCCGAGAAGAAGGCGCAGCTCGAGCAAAAAGACGCCGAGGCAAACGAGAAGCTGCAGCGCATGGTCGCAGACCAGCGAGAGGCTGAGCAGAGGAAGAACACGTCGCTCGAGATCCAGGCGGCGCTGGAGAAGCAAGAAGCAGAAGTGGCATCGCGCAGAAAGATCGTGCTCGAGGACCTGGCAAAGGCCGAGCCGGCGGTCGAGGAGGCGAAGGCCTCGGTCAGCAATATCAAGAGACAGCACCTCACCGAAGTGCGTTCCATGGCGAACCCTCCGCAGGGCGTCCGGCTTGCATTGGACTCGGTGTGCACCTTGATTGGACACAAAGTCAGCGACTGGAAGCAAGTCCAGGCTGTTGTCCGGAAAGACGATTTTATTGCTAGCATCATTAACTTCGACAACGAGAGACAGATGACGAAGGCGCTGAGGGTCAAGATGCGCAACGAATTCTTGAGCAACCCCGAGTTCACTTTCGAAAAGGTCAACCGTGCCAGCAAAGCATGCGGTCCTCTTGTCCAGTGGGTTGAGGCTCAGGTCAACTACGCCGAGATCCTGGATCGCGTTGGTCCTCTGAGAGATGAGGTCGCTCAGCTCGAGGAGCAGGCACTTCAGACCAAGGCGGAGGCCAGAGCTGTTGAGATGACGATTGAGAACCTCGAGAAGAGCATATCCACGTACAAGACCGAGTACGCGTCGCTCATAAGCGAAACACAGGCCATCAAGGCCGAGATGTCTCGCGTCCAGTTCAAGGTCGACCGCAGTGTGAAGCTTCTCGACAGCCTGTCGTCTGAGCGGACCCGTTGGGAGGAGGGAAGCAAGTCGTTCGAGACCCAGATCAGCACCCTTGTCGGTGATGTCCTGGTCGCGGCCGCCTTCCTCGCGTACAGCGGTCTCTACGACCAGACGTTCCGAAAGTCGATGATGGAGGACTGGCTCCACCAGCTGCATCTCTCCGGCATTCACTTCAAGCAGCACAACCCCGTCACCGAATATCTTTCGACGGCTGACGAGCGACTCGGATGGCAAGAACACACGCTACCGGTCGATGACCTCTGCACGGAGAATGCGATTATTCTCAAGCGGTTCAACCGGTATCCGCTCATCATTGATCCGTCTGGACGCGTCACCGAATTTCTGCAGAGAGAGTGCAAGGATCGCCGACTTACCGTCACCAGTTTCCTTGACGATTCGTTCACCAAGCAGCTCGAGAGCTCTCTTCGTTTCGGCAATCCAATTCTCATCCAGGATGCTGAGCATCTCGACCCCGTGCTCAACCACGTCCTCAACAAGGAGTACCAGAAGACTGGCGGGCGTGTGCTGATCCAGCTTGGCAAGCAGCAGATCGACTTTTCTCCATCGTTCAAGCTCTATCTCTCTACTCGGGATCCTTCGGCAACGTTTGCGCCGGATATTTGCAGTCGCACGACGTTTGTCAACTTCACAGTTACCCAGAGCAGCCTGCAAACCCAGTCGTTGGCCGAAGTTCTCAAGTCCGAGCGGCCAGACGTCGACGAGAGGCGATCCAACCTCATCAAACTGCAGGGTGAGTTCAAGGTGCACCTGCGTCAGCTCGAGAAGCGCCTCCTGCAAGCGCTCAACGAGTCTCGCGGCAATATCCTTGATGACGACAATGTCATTGAGACGCTCGAGACGCTCAAGACGGAGGCAGCCGAGATCTCGGCCAAGATGAGCAACACCGAAGGCGTCATGGCCGAGGTTGAAGAGATCACGCTCCAGTACAATATCATTGCGAGATCTTGCAGTGCCATCTTTGCTGTTCTTGAGCAGCTGCACTACCTCAACCACTTCTACCAGTTCTCCCTGCAGTACTTCCTCGACATCTTCCACTCGGTCCTCCATGGCAACCCGCGTCTCGCAAATGAGACGAACCACAATATTCGCCGCGATGTCATTGTCAAAGATTTGTTCGTGACGACTTGCAAGAGGACCGGCTTGGGTCTGCTGCAAAGGGATCGCATCACGCTGGCCATGCTTCTCGCCCAGGCTTCCCCTTACAAGATGGACAAGGGTCTATTGGATATCATTCTGGACCAGAGAGTCGAGGGCAAGGACGTGTCGTCAGACATTAGCGCCGCGGACGAGATGTTTGCGCGTGCCAGGCGCATTGCGGCGATCAAGGACAAACTTGATGACATACCGGCGTCGGATTGGGACAAGTTCTTCACCGAAGAAGTCGCCGAGAACTACGTGCCCAAGATCTGGAGTGACAATACCGACGAAAACGACAAGGCCCTCTTGGTCCTGCTCCTTGTCAAGCTCTTCCGCCTCGACCGGTTCGTCCCAGCCGCCGAACGCTTTGTCACGCTGGTCTTTGGTCCAGGTCTCTTCGACATTGTCGAGGATCTCAAGCAAACAGTGGACCAGGTCTCGGCGACCCGCCCGGTTGCCCTTGTTTCCAGCCCTGGCTTCGATGCTTCATACAAGGTCGACAGCCTCGTCGAACGCATGCGGGTGCGCTGCACAAACATTGCCATGGGATCCAACGAGGGTCTTGCCAGCGCCGACAAAGCCATTGCCAACGCCGCTCAGACTGGCTCATGGGTCCTCATCAAGAACGTCCACCTTGCGCCAACCTGGCTGCAGAGTCTTGAGAAGCGGATGGATTCGCTCAACCCGAACCCTGACTTTAGGCTCTTCCTGTCGATGGAATCGAGCCCCAAGATCCCCGTCAACCTGTTGCGGGCATCTCGTGTTCTGATGTACGAGCAGCCTGCCGGTGTCCGCGCCAACATGAAGGATTCCATGTCTTCGCTGTCGACACGGTCAGCCAAGAGTCCAGTGGAGCGCGCACGGTTGTATCTGCTGCTGTCCTTCCTGCACGCCGTCGTCCAAGAGAGACTGCGGTACGCGCCCAACCTTGGATGGAAGGGCTTTTGGGAGTTTAACGATGCCGACGTAAGTTTTGATCACTTGGCCTTCATATTGTCGGTGAAGCTAACCAATCTGTAGTACGAATGCTCCGCCTTCGTGATCGACACGTGGATCGAGGTCGCAGCGCAGAGTCGCACCAACATCGCCCCGTCCAACATACCATGGGACATGATCCGGTACCTGGTGACGGAGACATACGGCGGCAAGATCGACGACGAGGGCGATTTTGGTATGCTCGCGCAGCTCGTGCGCACGTTTTTGACTCCCGCGGCGTTCGATATCGGCCATAAGCTGGTCGAGGATACTGGGGGTGATTTGACGGTGCCCACGGGGACGTCGCTGCAGGAGTTTATGGGGTGGATACAGAAACTTCCCGAGCGCGAGCCGCCTACGTACCTGGGCCTGCCGGCGAACGCGGAGAAGTTGTTGCTCGTGGGGCTGGGGAGGAGTTTGATTGGGAATGTGAAGAAGGTTACGGATTTGTTGGATGAGGGGGAGGCTTTGATGGCTGAGGCTTAGTGTTTTCTTTGTTTCTGTAACGGTGTGTTGTACTGACCAGATGGGCATGGTGGCGTACCGGGTGGTTTTGATCAAAGGGGTGGTGCTGGTGGTGGTGGCTTGTAACTTTTTCTTCACTTCACTGATACCCACCGGACTTTTTTTATTCAGATTGTAGGGTGATTGTTTTGTTTTGCAAGGCGGTGTTTTTGTTTAATTTAAACTATAGAGGAATACCTTGTCGTTGATTTACCATTGATTTACCATTGATTTGCCATGAGAGACTGACTGCCTGGGAAGGATGTCCTGGTGTTTCCGTAAGGCCCTGGCCGTAACGAGCCATGTAGAGAGAGAGCGGTGGAATCAATTGAGCTGTCGGCTTACAGCGCTGCGCTAGATGTCGTGATACCTGCTTGGCGTGAAATAATGTTGAGAGAGAGAGAGAGAGAGAGAGAGAGCACATTTGTGTCAAATCAAAAAGTCACTATACGACTTCCCAATCACCAAAACAAATATTTCGATGACTATCTATCTATCCTACCTATCTGATCGTGAAGTGTGTGCACCGAGAGGTATGGTGCTGTGAATCATGACTATATCCGCCAGGTCCTGTTAATCCCGTACTCCAAATGCCAGTGCAAAGTCGCCGTCCACTTTCCCATCACCAAAACGGTGATTTGATCAAAATCACCCATCCAATCCATCCAATCGTCAAGCGCAAGGGGGGGTATTGTGCTGTAAACAAAAAGCAAGAAGTAGATATCCGCCGTTCCCGATCCCGTCGATCCCAATACTCCAAGTGTCAGTGCAAAGTCGCCGCCCACACCCATAAGTACTCCCTTTTCCGCCTCCTGATAAACAGTTTGGAGTATATATATACCAAATCACCCCAGGCCTCCCATATCATATCTTCATCCATCCAAGCCAAGCCAAGCCAGGCCGCCGTAAAACGTACGAGTGTGCCATCCTGCGCCTTATCCTGCCTGTCCATACGTCCCATTCCATCCCATATCGCCGTGATAAAACGTATAATTATGTTTGCCATTTGTAACCCACAAGAACAGGAAACTGGAGATTTCTCCGTGTGTGGGTAACGTGAGCCAAGTCCGCTTCGGTCGATCCTCCTCTTTCTTTTTCTCCCCGAGGTGAGAATGGGGCTATCGAGCGGAAGAAGGTTTCAGTTATTCAGAAATCTAGACACGCATAAGGAAATATTATCGAAAGAGATAATCAAGGAGGGGGTGTCTTGCGTGGCGAGAGGGTGCTGAAGCAAACACAGAGGAAAATCAGAAAGAAATCAGAAAGAAGTCAGAAAGAAGGCAAGGTCGACCATATCGTAACCCATCCATCCAACTCGCTGACTTGTCTTCGTCTCAGACATCATATAACGCAAGGAAAATAAATCAGGGCAAACTAAAGAAAATAGGCAGAAGATGAGGACCAACATGAAACATAAGAAAGGGCAAGGGCAGCAGGAAACCATTAGAACAGAAAGAAGCAAAATATGGAAAAGTATTTCGTGTGAGATTTCTCGTGAAGGGGCAGGCTGTGTTGGGTATTATCTCTTTTTTGCGGTCTTCTCCTTTTGTTGTTGATGGGCGTGACAACGACGAAACACAACAACGCCGTGGATCCCCTTCTATCCAGGGTAAAGCCGACGTACTCATCAGAAGAAATGCCTGATCACATGATACTCGGAAACGTCGACGTAGGCCTCGCTGACACATGATACACGGCCTCGATGCTGCGAATCTGCTCCGGCGTCGCGAGCCAGAGCGGATGGACTAGCTGGGTGAAGTCGAATTGCACCTCCGGATTCCTCAGGGTAGACCACACAAAGCGGCGGAAGTTGCTGGCCTGCTCTGCTGGCAGGGGTCGTACGGGCTCGCGGGGGGCGAGCATTCGCCACTCATTGTTGTTCCGAAACTGGCGCAGGAAGAGATAAAAGATGGCTGTCGGCGACATGGATCCCACACCGGCGACGGAGCTGACGCCGAGCCGGGCCTGAGCGAGAGCGTTGCGGGGACTCCGGCAAGCGGCGCCTTTTGCCATGATCATGCAGACCACAGTGAGGAGGAGCTCCGTTGCCGAGATCCCGAGCTGTCTCTGGGCACCGTGGGACTCATCAGCCCATGCGTTCTTCTCGGACCGCCGTCCAGGGGACGCCATCAACGAGATCCACTGTCCCCAGATTGCGCCGAAAATCTGGTAGACGGGCGGCAAGGTGCATAGCTCTCCAGGTATAAAGAACCTTTTCTTCGAGCTCAAGATCCCATCACAGAAACCGATGCATTGCTGAATACATGGTAGCTCCCGAGCAGGATTGTCCGAATTGTAACCAGGGGGGTGGAGGCCATCCAGCTGGTGCGCCACAAACTGATGGGTGATGCCGTCCTCGTTTATCAGTTCGGCGTCACCGGGCGTGTGGTTGCGAGTTTCGTTCGACCGCTTCACCAGATAGCCAATGAGAGACAACAGCGGCATGTCCAAAGTAGGACCACGGCGCTCCAAAATTCTGAGGCGTCTTGATCCATCCTGGTCACGCGTCGTGATCCGTCCAAGATGCATCTTGATCTGCCCAACTGCATGGGGGACATCGTCGTGATGATCATATGTGCGGGCGACCTCGATATCCACCAAGAGGGCGACGGGTGAGATGGCTTCGTCGACTCCTTCCTCGAACACCCTGTTCCCATTATTCACTTCGCGTTGTAGGAGATGGCGTGCCGTGTCGGCCTGGTGTTTGGTCTGCACCGCACGGAGGCAGGCAATCAGTTCGGGCAGGATGTTGCCAGAGTGCGCATTGCAGAGGTCAACAAGAACGCCAAAGGAGCCTGAATCGGAAACCGAAAGGAAGACGTCGGCGAGGAGCCGAAGCAGCTCCAATGAAGTGAGCGAAAAGTTGCTCTCGTTGTCGTGGTTGCAGTCATCATCAACCTCAACGTCATCCAGGTCGGCGTCATTGTCGTCATCGTCGTCGTTGTTGTTATTGGACACAACGCTAGGTCCATCGACAGTATCAGGGGAACCCGACTGACCCTTCGGTGGCTTCTTCGAACCGACGTTATATTTCACTATTTCCCATTTTCCGAGCATGTGGACATAAGAGCGGGTTCTGGATAAAGTTAGAGTGGTACCTGATGTTGAGATGATAGACTCACTCTGCAACAAAATTTTCCTCCTCCTCCATTTCCTTCTTCACCTGATTCAGAGTCTTCTTTTCCGTCACATACTTGCGTTTGATGATTTCCTTGTAAGGACCCCATTGTTCAGCGGGTACCCGTTTTTTCTTGCGCTTTGGGTCGAATTCTTTGAAGCTCGAATTCTTCACCATCTCGAGTGTTGATGCGGCGACGAGGTCTCAGTGATATGCTTAAGGGAAACCCAGCCATTTTTAACTTTTCGCGATGGTGCCCAATATTTCAACCACGAGGACTGGTGCGAAACCCAAGTGTAAATTCGTCGTGGGTCGCGGCTCAAGGCGAAGTCAGAATGCCTACAAGGCGACCGAGACGCGTCCGAATCTGGTAATTGGAATTTCGCTGGTTGGGGGAGTCTGGTTTGTGCTAACACCCAGCCGCCGAGACCAATGGGAATCGCCAGGTCCGCGCCAGAATGCCTTCTGTTGCAGCTGACCGACTGACAACTCATCTGCTGTATTGGCTATGTATGAGCCGGCGATGCAACTTGCACATTCGGTTTCAAGCCAGGTATTTTGCCCCCATAGCTGTCCCGAAATGGAGTTTGTAAATTTGTAAATGTGAGTCAAGGCCGTCAAGGCCAGGTGAGATCTGCACAGCAGGGCGAGGGTTATTATATAAATGAATCGAGCTTCGTAACAGATTGTGTTAGAACTCACTCGAACAAAACCTCTTCAACATGGCGCTCGCATCTCAGTCTGACGTTCTTTTTCTGGGCATCGGCTCATGGACCATCGACCCGCTTGAAAAACATGAGCAGTCTCGGTCCTCGCAGAAAGATACGACGCGGACAAGCGCTTCACCACCCACCATCCGCCCAAGGACAATTAGCCGTAAAATAACCGATGCACCCGCCAACGCAGTGCTGGAGAGGAGAGCGACACCCAAGAAAGCAGAGCCCTTGCCGAATCGGGCCAGAAAGCGAATCTTAACGGCAGACCCAAGACACTTGTCAGAAAATGGCACCGTCAGAGTCCCCAAGCGCGCCGCAGCAGACAAGCGGGCTCAGGGACGTGAGTGGTCTCCAGGGGAGAAACTCGGTGAAAAGACTGGACTTGAAATCACCCAGGTGTCATGGTCGGGATATCCCATGGGTGACCCAAACTGGTAAGTGTTTCTGTTCGAAGCTGCCGTCTGGCTGCACGGCTAACGGCTCTTAGGTGGATTAGCAGGTGCATCCAACCCCTGCGACATGGCGAGCTGGGGAAGGAAGACTTCCCGCCGCTGGGTATCCCAACCTGTTGAAGATGGAAGTGTGAGGCGGGGCTGGACGGACGCCAGCTGGACAATCTTTGAGATCTCTGAATCGAGGAAATGTGATTTCCGCCCTGGTCCTGTATAAAATTACGTTAAAACGAGGCCGTACGGTACACGTAGTAGGAAAAGACAGAACAAATGATCCGTGAACGAGCTGGAAGAGTCGCGTGGTGTCCAGGTGACCGTCGAAGAGGGGAACTGGAGGTTGGGACAGGTGGGGCATTGAGCATTGAGGCCATGCACTGACCCCGCAGCTTCCGGACCCAAGCACTCGACGGTTGCCTTGCCGCAGTGGCAATTGGAATTTCGCTGGGCAGCCTCGACCCACGCCATTTCCAAATTGCAGTCTGCCTGGGTTTCAATCGGTCGAGATGGGCTGCTCGGGACCTTGAGGTCCAATACCTAGACATAGACCGAGATCTACAGTTTCCAGATTAGGTGAGACGAAGAATTGAGATGCAAAGTCCAACTTGAAACATTTTGGCGGTCGTTAAGCAGTGCCGCGCACTGCAACTCCCAATGACGTAACGGCGATCCGCCAGAGCCAATCATGGCTCCTCCCGCGAGACACACCAAACAATCGTCGAGTGCTCCTCCAGGCAAGCTCCGTGACGACAACCCAAACGAGCTTTGCGGGGTCAATTCATGCGCTGAAGAAGTCGAGGGCGTGCCATGAAATATCATAGGTTGAAGATGCCCTTCTGGATATCATAGAGGTCCATCTCAGCATCGAGGCAGGTCCACTCGACAGAGCTCACTGGGACCAACATGCCGTGTGAAGGAGACATTGGAGTCCGGTTTGTGTTCCTCTCAATGGGCCGGCCAACGGTCGCGTCAAAGGCCGAGGACCAGATGGGGTAGTGGATAGCATCAGACGACAGGCTATATCGTACTTTATAGGAAGGATCGGCCTCGTCGGTCAGTCGCACACTTGTGCAGTTGCAACCACCTCGCTCCTCTGAACTTGCATCGCTCTTCCCCGCAGTCGTTCTTCCTCTTGTGGCGTTGTTGCACCGGCGTAGCTTCGTCATTTCTTGTTCGTTACATAACAAATCTCCCCTCCCACTTGGTGTGCAAGCCCTCTCTTCCTCCTCTCTTCCTTGGTCGCCGAACAGGATTGGAAACAACATCTTCCCCCGGGCACAGACAGGCACCGCGAGATTGTCAACAGACACCCCAAGATCATAGACAGGCACCGAGAGGTCGTAACGTTGCCATCATGGATCGCCTGAACCCTTTTGCCAGAAGGGAATCGCACTCGTCGGGAGAAGTCATCACGTACAAGGTCCTGACTGTCCTCTCGTGGCTTCTCTCCCTCGTCGCCTCGGTTTACTATGCGTTCGATACTAACTGGGTCGGAGAACACCACCACCGCGTCACGATCTGGTGGCTCAACTCGGCCCATTACTCGGGCTTCACCCAGAACTACCTGATCACGTCTCTCTTCTGGTATGTTCTTGCAGTTTTCTACTGTTTCTACATCTAACTCATGATCGTACAGGCTCGGTCTCTTCATCCTGCAGCTTGGATATGTCGGTCACCTCTTCTCGTCCAAGGTCGAAACGGTGAATGCGGCATGTGCTGTTGGTAGCCACTTCATTCTCAACAACCTGTTACACTTTGCCTGGGTGCTGCTGTTTGTGCACGCACACTTCATCTTGTCGGAGATTTTCTTGATCGCCAACTTCATCAATTTGACGATCCTGTACTTCCGCCACAACACGTATCCTCGGTTCATCCACTGGCCCGCCGTCTCGGGTCCGCTTGCCTGGACCTTTGTGGCGATCTACTGGAATGGCGCTATCATGATCCCATACCAGGGCAGTCTCGTTGCCCGCATCTTTGCCAACATCTTCATCTGGTCGATCCTGGGCTTTGGCATGTTCTTCATCATTGCCTTCAACGTATGTCCCAATTTGAATATCTACCAATAGCTGGCTAACCGTTGCAGGATTACACAATGGGTTTCTCGCTGAGCGTGCTCACTGCCTCTCTTGGTGTTGCTCAGTTCCATCGCCAGATCATTGCGTTCCAGTGGATCTTCGCCTTCACCATCATGGCAGTGTTGTTCGTCTTCACCGTCATTGTGGCCATTCCTGCCTGGACCGGCAAGGAGGCGCCGTGGGGTAGACGCCAGACGACTAATGATACTGAGCGGGCTCCTCTTCTTGCTGACCCGTAAATGGCTGATGAAGGGGCTGTTCGGTGTTGGGCCTGATGCGGAGGGAAGTGCTCGGACATTAATGAGGTTTTGGACCGAAGTATGGATGTGGCGGTGTGTTTGTGAACGGAGGATGGCGGTTTCTCATGAGTCACTGATTTTGTTCCTGGTTCCTAGGCTTACAGAAAACTGAGTTGACATAATGCCAGGTGTTTATGCCATTCCTGACGGTTTTGTGTGGTTGAGATCCAAATTCTGTTTGGTTCGAGTGGCGTGAACCTCGCATGATGAGGCGTGTACGATACCTAGTCGTCTTTGAAGAAATAGGGTGGCTCCCCAACGAGGAAAGACGGGGTGTACTCTGATGCTGATGCTTTTAAACACCCCAATGGAAGACCAATGAACTTGTTCTTCTCGACAGATGCTGTATAATTGTTGTCAACCGGTTTTCCCCCTGGTTTGAGACGTTCTATGGCCCTCCTCTGGGTCGTGAGAGGTGAAGTCATACATCTTGTGTGCACCAATATTCTTTTTTCCAGTGTAGAGACATGTGTTTTTTTTCCCTTGTGAAGTTTACTGTCGCTCCGGCGCAGTTTTATTACAGACGCCCACCGTCACTCAAACCAAACTCATCGAGCCTGGCGGTTTAGCGATGACGTCGTCGTTCTTCAAAGTGTGCCAACCCCGCTAAACCTCCCAAAGCTTAGCGCCCGTTGCAACTCCGATTAGCGAGCTTATCCCCGCCGAGCCCAGACCCTAGGGTTCTACAGTATCCCTGCCCGCTAGCTAGGCTGAGCTTCTCGCGACGCGTCTTCCAGGGTGACCATCGACGACTACGAGAAAATACCGCCGCGCCGCACCGCGCGACAAACCGGACGCCTCGATATGTACAGTTACAGTTCCATCACGTCGCGATAGACGAACGAGAATGCCGTCGCCCCGAGCTATCCTCCCGTTCCCGTTCCCGCTGCACCTCGGGACTGATATCTGTCGCGTCTCGCGCATCCAAAGGATTTTGGCGGACAGGACGCGGGGGGCACGGTTCGTTAGGCGGATTTTGGCGGATGAGGAGCTTGAGCGACCTAGGGGGTGTGTTTTGGCGATATTGGAAGGGGGGGATGGTGGTAGGGATGGGGGAGGGGATACGGGAACGGAGAAAGGGAGGGAAGAGGAGGGGATGTTGAGGGAGGCGGCTGTTTATATGGCCGGGAGGTATGTACTATCTTACTTACTCATAATGTATTGGGCGGGCAGTTGAGTGTTTGGGTGGTTGATGATTTGGCAATAGGTTCGCGGCGAAGGAAGCGGCTATTAAGGCCCATCCGCATCGGCGGTTGACTTTTCATGATGTTATCGTAAGGAGGATGGAAGAGTTGCGATCGGAGGAGGGTGGAGTCGGGGTGGATGCTAGGGAGGACAAGCAGGAGAGTAGGTTGGGGAGTGGACCGCCTGTTGTGCTGGTGAGAGGGGAGGGCGCCGAGGGGCTGGATCAGGTGGCGCTGGTTAGTATCAGTCATGATGGGGACTATGCTACGGCTGTTTGTTTGGGGTTTGATCCGGCTAGGATGGGCTCGGGGACAGCAGGGTAGGACAGGAGTATCGGCGGTGTTCTGGTTGACCGGTGGCGGCGTAGTTGGATGCGCCGGAACGAGCAACGCCAGAGTCGTATGTAGACGTGGGGTAGAACTTGCTGGTTGAGCTTGAAATGAGCTTGGCAGCGCCCATGACTTCAGTCCTGGAAATCGACTATCACGAGGGACTAGCAGATGCTAGTTTAGTCTTACACATGAGGGCTCAACTCTTTCAGGTCGATCCACAGCAGTCGAACCACATCCACAACATGGGAGCGCTCTGAATGGCAAACTGGCGATCTGCATGTGCACTCAGGGTAATCAAGGAGAAGCCAAAATCCAAAATCCGTTCCGAATAGCGTTTGGCAAATTTGCAGAACTTGGCGATGTCAAAACGTTGGCGATGTTGCTCCCCTCTAAATGCTGCAAGGAGGTTCAGGTTATAGGTAAGTATTCCGACCCTTGCAAAATAACCCAGAGATTGGTCGAGTGGCGCAATGTAAGCATCCCACAGCTCTGATTCAACCCCCACAGATTCACTAACCTTGCAAAAAGGGTAGCGTGTGGTCCTCCTACTTGAAGGATCCAAGACTGAGGTTGTGGGTTCGAGTCCCATCTCGATCGATGTTTTTTTTGCCTTTTTTTATAGGGCCTGCGTACTTGCTTTTTATCAGGTTGGCATTTTGCACGTTCTGATGGCAATTACAGACCGCGGTGAGGGGTTGTGTTCCTGGTGGAATACCTTCATGGTTAATACTCAGGGGCGTGCAGAGGGGCTCATCCTCTCTTCCACAAAACAAGCATCCTCACCAGCAGTTCTTCAGATGGGAGAGTTGGGCATGCAGGGCATCTCAGGTTTCCCTGACTCAAATTTTTTTTTGGGCAATGTAACTACCAGCAATTACATTTCTCATGTTCTAGATATTACTATAGAAATACAAAAGAGCTCAATATTCGAACCCAGCTGATGCGGGAAGAAATGAATGTTTGCAACATGCCGCAGTGGGCCGGTGTGTTGTCGCTCCCGCGCAGAGGTTCCCGCAACAGCTGGCGGGTTGACTCACCGGTTCCCTATCTCCAAGATACTAGCAACAAGCCAGTATACCTACTGTATGAGGCTGGTTTCAACCACTCTCCAAGTTCTAAAATATCTCTTAAGAAACCTTAAAATCCTCAATTTCTTCTGGGTCTTCGAGTAACAACTGAGGGGATCCATCCTGGCGTCATTCCCATCCCCTCAAATCGCTCACTCACCGCTCTCCCCTTTTCACATCCTAAACCACAGAAACCAAAATGGCCTTCACGATGCACTCCCACTCGGGCCAGTTCTGCCCCGGCCACGCAAAGGACCAGCTCGAGGACATTGTGCGCCACGCCATCCGCATCGGCTTCAAGACCATGGCCCTGACCGAGCACATGCCGCGGACCGAGCTGATCGACCTGTATCCCGAAGAAGTGTGTATATCCTTAGATACAACCATAAACCATATTTGTTTACTAATTTTCTCCCCTCAAAAAAAAGATGGACCCATCCCCCCAAGCGTCCCTCGACGCCCTCATGCCGCGCCACCTCGCCTTCCTGTCCGAAGCCCAACGTCTTCAGGAGAAATACGCCTCGCAGATCCACATCCTGATCGGCTTCGAGGGCGAGTGGCCGCGTCCCGAATTCGGCCCCTTTATCAGGGAATTATACATCTCGGAGCCGTGCGTCGATTTCGTCATCGGCTCGCTGCACCACGCGGCCGGCGTGCCGATCGACTTTGACAAGGCCATGTATTTGCAGGCGGCGCGGGCTGCTGCTGCTGCTTTCTCCGAGAAATCATCATCCTCTTCCCCTGACGCTTTATCTAAAGAAGAAGAAGAGGAAACCCTCTGGAATAGGTACTACGACGAGCAGTTCGACATGCTTAGTTCGCTACGACCGGTCGTCGTCGGCCATTTTGATCTGATCCGTCTGATGAGCGGGGATCCCGCCCGCGATGTGCGCACCCAATGGCCGGGGACGTGGGAGAGGATTGTGCGGAATTTGGGCGTGATCAGGGGGTATGGTGGCTGGTTGGAGTGTAATACTAGCGCGCTGAGGAAGGGGTTGACTGAGCCGTATCCTGGGCGGGCTATTGCGACGGTATGTTTCCCCCCCTCCTTATGATGAGAGAGTTATGTGTATATATGTGTGTGTGTGCTGAACAGAACCCAAAAAAAAAGGAATGGATAAAAATGGGCGGCAAGTTCACATTCTCGGATGATAGCCACGGGATTGCCCAGGTCGCTACGAATTATCTTCGCGGGCTGGACTACCTTGAGAGTCTGGGGGTTACGGAGCTGTGGACTTTTCGGAGGCGTCCTGTGCATCCTGGGACGACGACGACAACGCCGACGCCGGGCGACGGTGAGGACCGCCGAAAGGCTGAGCTTGATGAGGTCGCGGTGCCGTTGGCCGAGTTTAGGGCGAGTTTGCGGTTGGGAGGAGATGCGGTGCAGATGTAGTAGACTAGTAGATGTGGGTTCATCAAAAATAGAACGGGGCTAGGGAGAGAGAGAGAGAGAGGTACAGCATGGACTAAGGGTAGACCTAAAATATGGTGCTGAGTGGATCGATCGCCGGATAGAGGTCGAGATAGAGTATACGCTAGACTAGAATCCTAGAGACATGCAATGCTCCAACCATTAGGAACCGTATGCACCGCTTGTTATGTGTAACCGAAATAACGGTGGATTATCAGCTACAGGGAAGAAGACCTACGGGATATCATGGGCTAAGCTATGAGTATTGGTAAGTACCAAGAAGCGCCCGGCTCATTTTGACATTTGCTGCTTGGGAAAGGGGATTGGATCCCGCAGAGGCTAACACGTCCAGCATCTTGTGCACTACCCAAGGTTCTAACCGGGCCACAATCTAACAAACCCACAGCATTCACCAAAACAACAGCACAATTACTCCAAAGATTGCATGTAATACATCGCATTCAAGCCAAATCTTACGTCTACATATACACCAGCCCCTGTCCCCCAAACCAAAGCCAATAAACCACCGCCTTGAACCCAAAAGAGCCAGGACAACTCCTAACCCTCCAGAAAGAAACTCATGTTCCATACGACATCCGTATATTCATCCCATGAGTTGACTTCATGACCAACCGAGACCGACCGAAACCCAGACCGAACCAGACCAGGTCAGACCAGACCGAAAAGACAAAGAACACCACCATTTCCCCAAAATGTTTGTTTCCCTCCCCTTGCCGTTTTGTTTTTTGACCCCACCCCAGGAAAGTTAACCAAACTCCGGAACCCAAAACCCAACCAAGTTAAACGTTGTTGTATAGACATAAGTTGAAAGCGAGAGACTTTGAAACGGATAAAAAATAGAAATCTAAAGAGCAAGTCCGGTACCGTCGCCGGTCCACCTGTACAGAGACAAAAGCTCCCGGCGACGTTGATGTTGTTCGCCGAGATCCTCAGGCACGCGACCGCGGACCTGGGCAAGGGCGCTCCGCATAACTCTGCTGAAGTTACGCTGCAAATTGTTAGCCTTGATCAATACCAGAAAAAGGTGTTAACGTACCTGATACTCTGTGTTGAGAGTAACTACGCATGCTTCATGTGCGCGGATGATGGTCTCGCACGCCTTGACCACACTGGGTGATGCTTCAAGCTGAAGCTTGTCGGCGATGAGAAGGAGGAGGAAAGACCCTTGCAGCAGGTAGATGCCGAAGAAGAAGGGCATGAACTCGAGGCCAGGGTCGAACTCGAGGATGTTGCTGATGGCCTCGGCAGCCGACACGGCATGGCCGGTGGCAGTGATGAAGCCTTGGCTGCTGATCCACAGGTCGTTGTCATCGAGCAGATTGATGGGGTCCCATTTGCCGGTGAGTAGGATGTGGAGGACGTGCATAACGTGGGTGCCATAGGCCATGACGATGCGCGTCTGGATATCGCTCTCCGTCATCCGGCTGGAGCTGGTGTGCACACTATGGACGCTCTGTACCGAAGGCGTGCCCACGTCGTGGGGAAGGTCGTTGGCCGTGGGAACACCGGCGGCCTCGGCAGCCTTCTCATCCGCTGCCTGTGCCTGGGCGCTGAGGCTGAGGTGTCGCTGCTCGAATTTCTTCAAGCTCTGCTCGTACGCCTCGAGGTGACGGGTGATCTCGGCAGTCTGGTCATCCCACTCCCGCGAAGATCGGAAGCCGACGCCGAAGCGAGGGTGGTTTCTCGCATGATGCAAGTCCACGATCTCGCCGAGGATGGTCATGAGCGGGAGGAAGTAGCCGAAGATGCTGTGGCCGGTGCATTCGAATGACGGCCCGCGGACGCGGAGCGTCTGGGCCGAGGCGGGGTCTGAAGCTAGAACGCTGGGGTCGGTGTAGGCGTGGAAGTTGCCGTTCTGGTAGTCGGTGTCGTCCATCGGCTGGAGCAGGCCATCGCACTCAATGTCGAGCAGGAAGAGCGGGCGGTTGTAGCAGAGGGCGAGGTGGCGGTCGACGACGTAGACGAGCCACCAGATGCGGCGTCGCTCCTCGCGCTCCTCCTCGGTGATAACACCAGGCACGTTGATCTCACCCTCGGCCTCGCCGTCGGCGTCCAGGTCATTGGACCCGTTCTGGTGAGGCTGCATCGAAGGCGCGTTCTGCGGCAGCTCGCGGCCAAGCTTGAGCTCGCGCGCCAGCGACCACGCCGCGTTCCACCACCGCAGGCTAGCACCCTTGTACTCGCTTGCCGAGACGACAGTGGCCAGGTGGATATACGTGACCACATCGTCGAGCGTCCCTGCGGCGCCAAACGCACCCGTCTCGCCCGTGAGGGCATCCATGCTGATGGACCCGGGGAGCGCAACGCCCAGACCGCCTAGCGCGACGCCGTCAGCGATCGGGCTGGAGACGGGCGACGCCTCTTCTGACGGCGTGTGGATGAGCGGCTTGAGCAGGCTGACGGTGAGCTCAAGGAGTTTCTGGCAGATCTTGCCGCGGGCCGATGGCACACTCGTGAGGAAGGGAGCGTCGCTGGTTTGTGCAGCCACCCAGAGCATGCTGGCTAGGAGGGCTGGTTGGCACTGACGAGGCTTAGTAGGGTGCAGGAAGGACCGCTTTCGGAACACGAACCCCAAAACGTAAGGCGACATGGGGTGCATCTGGGCCGACGACGAGCTGGCGAAGTAGAGGTCGATCAGATCGCACGCCAGTGATACCGGGATCATGTTGCCCAGGTGCGGGAGGAGCGGCTCGAGGACCGGGTAGCGGGACTGCGAGTGTCCGTAGCCGCTCGCGGGCATGTGCGAGGCGAACTGGGGAGGCGGCGAAGACATGTTCATCCAGCCGGGCGACGTCGTCTCGGCACCCATGGGGTAGGCGCTGAGCGGACTGGTCCCGAGGCGGAATGAGTTGGGACCGTTGGCCGAGTAGCCGGTAGGACTCTGTGTCTGCAGAGCGTAGGGGAGATCCGGGTAGCTTGACATGTTGCCCTGGTTGGAGCCGTATGGCGCATGCCCGCCGCCATTCATCATGTGGCCGCCCATAGGCTGGCGGTCATAGGCAGGGTGCACATTTCCGTAGCCGTTGAGGTCCAGCGGGCCGGGGCTGTCGAGATGGTCTCTGTCCATGGCACCGGGGTGGCTCGTCATGTGTGAGGGATGGCCCATATCGCCCAGGCTGTCCATGCTTCCCGTCCTTTGACTCCTCATCGAGTCGTCTGCCATCTCGCTCATCTTGTCATTGTTCGACTGCTGTTCACCCGAGATCGCCTTGCTGTTGCCATTGCTGTCGCTGCGGTTCTCCGAGGACTGGTTCTCGCCTCCTTCCGTCTTCCCGTTTGACTGTGCTGCGGCGGCAGCCTGAGCCGCAGCCTGCTGTGCGAGATCTTTCCTCGAGGCCTTGCCGCGCTTCTTGCGCTCTCTGATGTACTCGCAGCCCAGTCCGAATTCTGGCCCCGTCAGCTGGTGCGGTCCGCAAAGGCAACAGATCAAAACCTACCGATGCAATGGGCACAGGGGTGCTGGCCATCACACTTTGTCCGGAGCTGGTTGCACTGGTCGCACGCCCGGCTGATTCTCCTGCGGATGGGGCCGGCAGCTCCCGTTGCCCTCGCGGCGGGCCCATATGGGTGCTGGCGGTGTTTCTGTTGTGGGCCGGCCCTGGCGAGATGTGGGTTGTGAACTCCTACATGTTGTTGGAGCTGCTGGAGGGCGTAGTGAGACCCCTGGGCCAGCGTGTCGAGTCCTGCGTGGAGATGCCCATTGGGGACGTGGCCGTTGGACAGGAGTGTGGTCGAGGGGATGGTATGGTAGGGAGAGAAGCGGTGGAGCGGATTAGACAACATCTTGACTGTGAGGACCGGTGATAGCTCGGATGGAATCGGCGAGGCCAAGGAAAAAGGTGAAAGAGGGAATTAGTTAATAAAGGGTCGTCAAGACCACGAATTACATGTGAGAGACGGGCGGCTCC
The DNA here is from genome assembly GCA_030411725.1 of Echria macrotheca. NCBI lineage: Eukaryota > Fungi > Ascomycota > Sordariomycetes > Sordariales > Schizotheciaceae > Echria > Echria macrotheca. The sequence goes on from MU839840.1 coordinate 648,786, forward strand.
TAGCGAATGCGGGCAGTTGGTTGAAGCTCTGCTACGTCTGCGATGGGGAGGAAGACGATATGAGAAGTCGTCGACGGTGAGGATGGGAGATGGGAGATATCTATATCTGAGCTCTTGGCGGAAGTGGTTGGCGAGCTGCCGGAACGGCAGCCAGACTGGCCAGCGGTAGTCAGACGGTCCGAAAGAAAGCTTCCCTGTGGGGAAAGGTCAGTGACAGGCATGAGCATTAATGGAGTGGTGGAAAGCATGACAGAGACCAGCCAGACGGTGGGAGGAGATCAACACGGTTGAGAATAAGGACGGCACGGCCATCTGCACGATGGACGCAAGAACCAACACCGGCATGGCGGGGTTGGGGTGTGGGAGACTTGGGGTGGACGGCCCAGCGGACAGGGGGGTGGTATGGGAAACGGGCGTTGTCGAGAACGTGGAGGCAGGGAAGGTGATCGCCAACCTACGGTATGTGAGAACGGCTGTGACTGTAGGCCTGGCCTGGCCTCTCTTTTCCTCTCAGTCACTCTCCTTTCCAGCCAAGTTTCCCCCGTCAGCTGCAAGCTTTCCAGACTGATATTTGCTGCCCACGGCGACCTCGTCGGCCTTGAGCTACCAGCGATGTGCCGTATAGTGCTCGTGAGGGGCCGGAGCCAGCAGGGCGAGCCAAAAGGGCCAACGGATGCCGGATTTGAACAGGGGCGCAAGTCGGTAGATTCTGGAGCGGTTCCTGCCTCTCCCACGCTGCTGGCCGCGACTTGTGTGTGTAGTCTTGGCGTGCAGCTCCTAGCAGGACGAGCTTATTGTCGAAGGCGAATTCGATTGGCGACTGGGTCGACCTCGTCAGGTCCAGGACAATATCGAGTATCAAGTTTATATTGCGAGGTCAATATAAGCGGCGGGACGGGATGTGCTTTTGGGGTGCGAGGCAGGTGTGCGCGAGCTCAAGCACGAGTGGGTAGCGTTGGGGCGCGAAGAGGAGACGACGGGCGGGATTTCTGGAGCGGCTTTTGGAGAAGACCTCGTCAGGGCCTACGGTGAGGATATATGGCCCTCTTTTTTTCCCTTCATCAGCGAGCGTGGAGAAAGGTGCCGGCCAGGGTTGGTCATCCAGCAGGGGCGAGCATGCTGGTCTTGGTGGAGAAATCTGCCCGGTCTCGTCGTAGTGCCCCAGAGAGGATACGCAGCTGGCCCCTCATCGGAGTCCATCGAGGCCACAATACCGCCGTCGCCCTCGATCCGGTGTGCGCGCCCACCGTCGCATCACGCCGGCACCGGGGGCGCTGGAGGGTCGCCTCCGCTGTACCCCTCTCGCGCCTCACGGGTCGCCGTCCGCAGAGGCAGCGGCGGAGAGAGAGAGACGCGGAGAGGGGGAGCTTGGTGGTTGACGAGGTGGCTTGTGCCATCCCTACCCATAGGAGGCTTGGCAGAGTCTTTGCTCGGCCACAGTGTCGCCGAAGGGGCATCATCACATCATGGAGCTGGCCGCATGCTGACTTGGGAAGTTGGGGTCGGCTTCGGAGACTCGGGGCCAGGCCGGATCGGTTGGCAGACAGACGCACACCATGGAAGGCTTCCCCTCTTGACGAATGCTCCTTCAGGGCGACTTTGCCCTGCACGTCGCACCGCTCGCAGCAACCCCTGTCGCTTAACCTGGGAGCCGCTCTCATGGCAAGTCTGGCTCAACCTCCGCCCTCCAGATGGATATCGCCCATCCAGATCCGCCCTCCTCCGTTTCCGCTATACCACCCAGCCGTGTGCTAACGCGCGCCGTGGTATATGTGCCTGCTGTTATGCCTCCGGGGGGCGGACGACGAGTCTTCCATGTTTGTCGAACCATTCCATGGCAGCTTTTGGTATGCCAAGACCCGCGAGAGTGTTGAGATTGCCTTTGTTCAAACTGGCCGCCATGTTTGAGCATTCGGACGGTGACGTTTTTGCCTCGCTGTGGTTCGAAACTCCAGATCGCTGCGGATGTCGAGATCTGGGGTGGCCGCCTGCCGTTCTGCTGAGGGTGTGCAGCCCATCGACGTGTAGTGACGGCGGCAGATGACTGACGGTATTTTCTCTCTGCTGCCTTCTGGGTTCCCCGCGCGGTGCGGTTCCATCGTATTTGGGCGTCGTCAAGCATTTCCGTTTGGTGTGTGGGTCTGCGCCTGGAAATCTGAAATCTCTGCTGAAGTCGGACTGGACACCGCTGTAGAAGGCAGCTATGACCGCCTGCTAACGTTAACACCAGCTAGCTGACTCAGGTTGTTCACACCGCTACCAGCACGCTAAAACCAAACACCTGCCATACCGGCGCTAGGTAAGTGAAATTGCCCCACCGCAACGACGAAGACCAGGCAGGCACTGGGCCTGAAATTTTTACATCCAAATTCCATTTCTCCGTATCACGGCACTGCAATCACATTTTGAAAATCATGCGCCAATCCCCAACCGTTCGTTTGCCTCCAGTCTCGACTTCCTGAAAATACCTCGTCCACGCTCGTCGACAGACACAAGCGATGTTCTTTCGTTGCGCCTCAGCCCAGGCCACTTGGTGGACAGTGTTGCGGCAGAGACAGAAGTCCAATTAAGCGATGGCGTGGATTCTACGAGAGCTTCGTGTGCGCATTAATATCTGTTGCATTGACAATCATCGTCTGTCCATCGGAACTGGCGGTACCACATGACAATTTCCGCCACTTCGATCAGGACGAGGCCTTGAGCGATCCAAAAGGTCAGAGCTTTTGTTTGGGTCTGTTGTCTCGCTGATGGTCTTCTGGTTCTCGTCGAAATTGCAGCGCATCCGCAGCTCGTGTTGAGGCCGCTACGAGACGATGGTTGTGGCGGCAGCTCAATATCGACGACCTTAAGTCAGGCAATTATCGGCCGAGATAGCGACGAGGATTCTGGTCCAGCGAAGCTAGTCAGTTGCGGATTGAAACAAGTCGACGCTCCGGAAGCCAATCACGCAGAGCCTCAATCTAAACACCTGCAGTCAAACTTCCCTCTTGGGACCAAAACGCAATGCGAGCACAGTCCAACAGCGGTGCCTGCCCTCCGGCAGTGCGCAGAATCGACGACAGAATATCGTCCCGAGCAGCAGGAGCACACATGGGCGCCATAATCACGGCCTGGAGACAGGATACACGAGACGAGCGGCGATCTGGGGCCAAGCCCGCTTCTACACAGGTGACTGTGTTCGCCATGTGCATGATGGGGTGCAGCGAGACCCGCCCCCTCTTTCCAGGAAACAAGAGTCGGACCAAGCGAGCTGAGTGCTCGCCTCAAACAGGCAGTCCGCCGCGAATCGAGTCTCGTCGTCGACGCCCTCACCGAGATCACCGATGTCTGACGTCCAAAGGCCCCGTCAGGCGGTCTTGTTGCCATTATTCGACTCTTCCGAGCCCGGTACTGGCTGATGCACCTCGTGGTGGTACCTGAATTCTAGATTGCCAGCATCCCACGGCTCAGCTTCCGCAACGGTCCTGGTTGGGGACATCCGCCCCCTCGTTAGAGTTGTTTGCTCTCTCCGCTGCCTTCTTGGGGTGGTGGCTGGCGGGGAGCGGGCGACTGGGCGACTTGGGTCGACTGCCGCCGGAGCTGACGGAACGGGACCCTCCTTCGCAAGTGCCGTCCACTGTTCCACAGAGCTCCACAACTGCACAGGAACCATCGACACCACCAAAAGCTGCAAGGCAACGCCGTTCACCTGGATGGCTGTGATATCAAGAGCTTCTGCCTATCGCCCAACGGCCTCACCTTATTTCCCTGAGCGGTATTCTGGTCGTCGAGGACCCAGTTCGATGACGCCGTAACGGTCGTCCCTCTCGGCAATCAAAAGAATTGATCCAGAAGCCTGCCGTTTCTGCGCCACTAGATTAGGTTTTCTCTGGGCTTGGAAGGCCTGCTGGATCCCTCCCACCTCAGCACGACATGGCCGGCCGACGGACCGAAACTCCACATGCAAGCAAGATCGCGCGCACACCGTTGAGGCGTCTGGGCGCTCTGATTCGCCCTCCCCACACGGCGACCCTGTCCGGGCATGTGGCTCTGAAATTTGGCCGGCCAATGGATTCCCCGGTCTGGCGCCACATCGCTGAAGTGTGCCCGAAACCCCCGGCCCCCCTGACAGGTCTCGCAGACGTGTCAAACATGGAGATTTCCGTCTCTTACTGTTCTTGCGCGCGGGAACAAGTTCTCCCTGTGCGCGGCTTGGACGTCGATGTTGGACGTGCACCACTCCTCTCAGGTGACAGAGTGCAGCGCCGCAGCACCGCGGCGGCTCTCAGCCCCCAGGCGCACGAACAGGGACATGGTTGTCTTCCAAATTCTGGTCCCCGTTCCCATAAGCGCGACTCTCACACGAACTGGCCGAATCCTCCAATCTACATCGCAAATTCGCCCATCATGCGCGCTTCACTCGTCACGGTGCTTCCGTGGCTCCGTGGCTTCCACGTGGCGAACCAGCGGTCCTCTTTCCCATGTGCTCAAAAGCGTTAGCCACCACCGCCCGGTGTTCGCTCGTGTTTCATTCCGAAAGCCACACTCCAGGGGGCTTTGCTGGTTATCTCGGTGCAATGTGAAACTTCACCGTTGGGAATGCCTTTCAGCCTAGCCTCGAACGGGACGGGAGTGGCCTTGGCCGTATCCAGGAACTGGGGTTCGTCGAGGGCCACAGGACGCGGCGAACCCATCGTCTGCCGTCTCGTTTCTGCGCTTCCCAACTGGCGGACGAGACGAGACGACACAGCATCTTGCTGGCGGGAAACAACGCTCCACCCCCGAGATGGTGGCATCGGCACCTACCGATCAAAAGTCTCCGCTGTTCTCCACCACCTACTCCCGCCGCGGGGATACAAGATCGATGGCAGCATATACTAAGCTTCCCTCCTGACGGACCTGCCGACAATGCTTGCCACATGGTGCAATTTGGCACTCTTTATTACCTGGCCATTCCTGCGCTCCTCTGGAGCAATGAGGTGGCAGGGTGCCTGCGAGTGGACAGGAAGCCTTGTTTATCGGTTCAGGTGTAATATATTCCGACATATCGGTCCCCACCACGGTCGACGGGACGGGGACCGCCTTTCCACCACACTGTCAGACAACGCAACCCAGTCCTAGGTAGTGCTCACTCACATCACAATCCCTTCTCGACATGCCGGGCCTGCGATCTGCTCACCAACTCACCTTCCCCTTCAAGTTGGAGGACGACAAGCTGCGGTCCCACTGACAGCTGCACCCCATGCCAAGACCCGGCATTGTTTTCGACGGCATCATAGGGCCGCACTAGGTTAGACTCGACCAAGAGGAGCCTTACTTTCAGCTCCGTCCCGGGGCAGCCATTCAACGTCCGGAAGTGAAACAGAGCGACGGACCTGGAGCAGCTGCGTGAACTCCAACACCAGGTCCACCTGAAGCGAGCCACGGGGATTTTCCGCCCCGAGTCAACAAACCGCTAGTCACGGCGCCGAGCCGCTGTCGAGCGGAAGCAGGTCCACAGGGGTCCACGAGCTAGCTGCAAGTTTCAAGCAGGTACTGCGAGGAAGGAAACCTGGTCAGAAGACTAGGGCGCGGTGCAACATCATATTGAGGCTTGCCGCTCTTCGAATCGTCATCTATCTCCTACACAATGGGGTCCGCCCAATCGACGACGGCATTCCCTCACATGATCGCTTGACAGCCAGCCAATAGCACGGCCGTGTCGCGCACCTGTCGGCAGAGATATAGAGGCCGACATATTAATTCCACGTGCAGGTCCTCGTCAAAAGATGGCTGGGTCCGCTGGACACGCCCAGCCTTCTATCCGGCTTGTGATCGCGGATCACGCTTGACAGACCCCGAGGTCTCATCGCGGGCTGGACCGTTGGACAGGGGCCTCGTCGTAGACGCCCGTTGATCTCATCGAGAAGCGCAGCCGTCTCCATCCCCATTCGGCGTCCCCTGCATAGTCGAGAGGTGTATATGACCGGAAGTGATGGGCGGCGTTATATTGAGTTTAATTAAGAGGGCAATATCAAGCATCACCCATGCTGGACGTCAACGGCCGCGCTTCTAGACAGAGTGCGAGACTAACAGGCGCGCCCGTGGCAGACCGAGATTTTGTTTTTGCGCAGCAATAAACATCTGCGACAAGCATAATTCGGAGCATAACGTTCGAGACGAGAACGCACACTAAACAGTCCGGCAGATGGGAAATGGCCGTTTGTCAGGGTCCATACCCCACTCGGGAGAGGAGCTACGCATCCGAAGTCTAGGAACGGCCTTCCGATCACATCTGTTTGTCGAGCCACGGGCAATATCAGCGTGGTCCGGATGGGCCTGGAAGCCGTCTCGAGATTGTTCTTTTGGTGGTTCCTCATGCTCGTGGTCCCGGAGGCGGCTCACCTAGCACTCGGATCGGGCAAGCGCCAAACCTGGGAGCTTCGGTGCTCGTTGTTGAAGAGCGATTGAGATTCAGGACGACCCCGGCCCCTGATCAGCTCGGGCGACCAATCAGTGGGGAGGATGGTCGGCAGCGCTGTGCCCCGGCCTCCATGGGCCCTTGTGCCCTCGTGTCAAGGTGTCAATCTTCGGGACCTCCACCCTCAATGCGGTTGCTCCTCCGCCTAGGGTTCCGTTTTAGCGGCCCTAACGGCATTCTCAAAGCTTAAAGCCCACAGGCCACAGGGGCCGTATTGCGGGGAAGAGAATTTGGGTGGCATTCCGCACCTGGAGACGACGAACTGCACGGGAAGCCCCTCAAAACCACCGGCCAGTTGCTGTGGTTCGCAAGGGGACCTTCTTCGATCCGCATCCGCGCCCAGCATCTCGAGACTCGTGGGTTTTGAGATGTACTTCGACGAAGGCCACGACGGCGATTTCCGAGACGTCATCAGCCCCTTGTCTGGCCAGGGTCAACGCCACGTTCAAGAAAATAAGAAAAATATTCCGAGTCGATCGATCTGAGTCAATCGACGCTCTGGACCAGCGAGCCCTAGGCGCGAGTCCGCACAGGCCCGACCATCTTGCGGGGTGCTCAGCGGTGTTTGAGGGTGCTCAGTTCTCAGTTCTCAGCAGACTCGCCACTCTTAGGTAAGGCCAAGGTGAGAGAGCATGGCGCCAGCGAGCGTCGTGTGATTTTCAAGCGTCAGACGCCTTTCTCTTTCCAGCGCCAATGGCACGCGGCAAGGCCCTGAACGGACAGCTTCCGCAGTGCGGCTGGGCGACATGTTGGTGTTGTCCCGCGCCGACTGACACAGTTTGTGTTTTGAGTAGGCCTGTGCCCCCCCCTGCAGCTGCTCTCACGGGCTTGGTCGTCCGCCCAAACAACGGGGAGTCGGGGCCAACAGTTAGGCGGGAGGCAGGGTCATCCCCGCAATGATGTGAATAACGTCATCCGCCTTCTGGGGATCAAACGGTCTTCAGAACATCATTTTCTGGGGCACCCCGTCGCCGCTCGCTGTTTGGCGTTCTCGTCTGAACTTTCCCTCCCTTGTCTGAGCCGGCGTCCAGCAACACGTGGGCCAGAGATTTGCCAAAATAAACCCACCGTTTCAAGGGCCACCTTCCGCTCGTCTGTTCCTGATCCGGATCATCGTCTCCAGGCCTGTCGAGCGACAAGGCCCCCCGACCGCATGATTGGCAATGGCTTGCAGTGGGTTGCGACGACGATATGCCGTCCTATCTGACCTTCCACGCGGCCTTCCAGAAGCTTGCCGCTTCCATCCTCCCATGCGAGCATGGCCCAGTCGGCCGTGACTGAACGCAAGCTTCACCTGTGGGGGTTTAGCCCTCCACCAAAACAAGCTGCATCCTGCCCGCTATGACTTCTCTACCGGCCTTGCAGAAGTGAGGACCCGGTGGAGTTTATGACTGCTCAGAAAACACGGGATCCAGCAGCTTACAAAACTTTTACGGAGACGGCGCCCAAGCGGACGGAGACGAGGGGATCCTCGCCAGTGCGAGATGTTGCTACCCGCGGCCTGCCCCTCGGCCGTCTGTGGAGACCCTCAAAGGTCAGAGGTTGTTAACTTGACTGTTCGCTAGTCATCTTTACCTTCTCGCTTCTTCCTGATTCACGACGATGATGTCGATACAGGGTCTGCTGGCAAAGTTTACCAGCCCCATCAGCCCTATCGGTCTTGGGCCCGGTTTAGGATAAGCGGCTGGTAAATGTGGTGAGGCTCTTCATGGTGGCAAGGGGGACAGGAACGGCATCCCCAGACCTGATCCGTGTTTTGGGTGGCCGTATGCCGGGCCAATGACAAAAAGCACGACTGCACCTCATCCTGTGACTCTGAGAGTCAAGGCGACTCGCAGAGCCGTGATGTTGTGCCGTGGTGCCATCCAGATGTGCGTCCCACCGCAATGCTGTCGCCTTCCAGAAGCATCCGGTCCACGGCTCTCCATGGCATTGCAGACCCAGCCGGCCACCCTCCATCTGATGTCTTCCGGACAGATCACTACGTCTCGCTGGTTTCTCTTCCTCTTGTCACTTCCCACAGGTCTGGTGATCTCTGCAGCCTCGGCATTATTGCAACCCTCCTTCCCATCTCGCCTTGTCCTTGTCCGTCCCTTCTCTCTTGGTGTCTCTCCCCTTTCCGGACACGCAGTGTGACGATGGCAACGCAGGAACGCAGGGACGAATGCAGAATGCAAAACCCGCATCTCGGAAGTCGGAGACGGCCAGCTCTTGCAACAGGGACCATCCTTGTTGCCCGCGGATGCCCTCGCCTTCCAGATACCGAGACAGGGCATGGAATGTACGGGAGCATGCTCATGCGAGATCTGATGGAACATTGTGGGTGGTGGAATGCGAGATGAGGCAAGGACAGGCCCGGTTGCAAGACGAGATCTCGAGGCCATCTTGCAGGACGTCTGTTGTTCTACTGCGAGATGGACAGACGGGTTGTCACCCTCCCTCTTTCTTTCTTGGTGCTGGTGTCGATGATGACGGCTCGAGAGCGGATGGGAGACGTTCGAGAAGCCTTCCGGTCCAGGGTTGGTGTGTTTTCTTTCTGTCATCGTCATGCCGTCCTCGACGGTCAGAGTTGGCCGTCTGACGTTTTCCTCTGGTATTTCGTATGACGGTCTTGTTGGCGACTGACTGGCACGGCTGGTCATAGCAGTCATGGACGACGTCTCTCTCTCTCTCTCTTGCCCTCTACGCTGTTAGACAGCAGCTTGTTTTGTTTTCAGTTTAGCCTCTGGCCACATCTCATACACAGGCTGTATGTTTTGCTGGTGGATGATGAGGATTGTACAGCCTCACTGTGGATGTATGGATGGGACTTGTGAAGGTTGAAACAAAGCCAGCCTTGAGGCTGATGTTGGTCGGCTTTTTGGCGATGTAGAAAGGGCTGGCTGAAATCGGCGGGATTCAGCCTCGTTTCTTGGATGTCATCTATTCGATTCACCTTGTGTTTCTACTTTTGCTGGTGTTTGTTGCTCTCTTGCCTCTCAGAGAATCTGCCTAAAGTATTTTCTACCCATCTCACCTGAAGGTGAAGCGGCGGGAAAAGGTCGGAAAAGGAAGGAAGGCCGGGTTTGTTTGGCCTTGATTGAGGTCCTGTGGCTGTACTTGTTCTTGGTGTTTTGTGTTTTCTCAGCCGACATCGTAAGGCTGGATGATATGTTGACTCGACTTGTTTTTCTTTATCCCGTCAGTTCAGCCGCCGTTTGGTGTGTGGTTATGGACGGATCGGAAGGAGAGAAAAACAAGATCGGGATCGGGATGGGATGACTGGATATATGATGATGGATGAATTGTTGTGATGGGGGGTAGACGGGCGGGAAAGGACGGCGGATGAAAGAGGCTGTGAGGTAGATATAAGAATGCTATCCTCTTCTGTGTTTCTGTTCGTTTTCTTTCTGCATTCGAAGTGTTGATATTCTCGACATTCGCTATGGACGATATGACCGACGATTGGGCATGACATACCGACGGCATGGTGGATCATGGACTTGGATGAGCAACAACATCTGGACACCGACCGTATGGACCACTTGGGGTAGGATATGGATGGGACCGGGGACTCATCGACCGCACGGCCACTGAGAGGGACATGAACCTAGAGGATGGATATAAGGGCTCAAAATCCAGTCCATGACGACACGGGGGCGGGGCTTCATACCCAAGGGCACACAAGGACATCCAAGGCCTACGACAACGCATTCTTCGAGATTGGCAACACCGAGATGCAACTTGACGGCACGGAAGGATAAACTTCGTCAGATATATCTGGGATCATACCGACATAGACTCAATCTGGACGGACAAGCACTGCCAGCCATCCTAAACGACTCAAGAAAGTACGGACCAGCACTATCACCCTCACTACCGCCCTTGAACGGATGGCCTCTGTTCAAAACTCTGGGAAAGGACACGACCATCCTTCGACTCAACTCCAACTACACCAAAGTCCCACAGGCATGTAACGCCATATCTGCGCCCAGTCTCGATAATTTCAGTCTGGATGAAAGGGTGACAGCTGCCGCCCCCTAAGGATCTTTGAGGCGCACAACTCGGGTCCAGCCCATAGGGACAGTGGACGAACACTCTGTGTTCTCGACAGACATTATGACGCTCAAGTACCTTGAGATGTTCCCGGGTCCGGGACCGCTGGTTTCAGTCACATGTGTATGTCTTCATCACGATGCCAACTTCACCATCGTGATGTTCATACAGACATCTACCGGATATCGTAAGTTACACCAACAAGGTACGTGTATTCCCTCCCCGTGTCGATGATGGACTTGTACCTCACGTTGTGATTACGCCCATGACCACAAAACTTGTTGTATTTGAGGGAGACCCCTTCTTCAACTCTTCAACTTGGCGTAACCATACCATATCAGCGGGGATACCATAGGTTTCTCATCGAGGATAGACATATATATATAAGCTCGAGTCTCGCGTGAAATTTACCCAAGGTATTACCCCAAAAGGAAGGGAGAGATTAATTGAGTCCCGTATATGTACAATACAATACAATATATCGGGCCCGGCATCTCTTCCTCATTCCCCTTGGTATATATATGTACTGTACATACGGTAGGCACATCAGCTGCTGCGGTATGAACCCCGCCAAACATTCGTAAGTGATTCATAGAAAGCCAGGAGATGGGAGATAGCCTTGAGGACGCAGGTGGTGGCTTCTCGGTGTATTCGCCAGGTCAAGTACCTATTCCATCGACACTTGTCTCAACGGAAATATATCATACCATGTCGGTGCGATGACGCAAAGGGCTTATTGAACAAACAACTCTCCGTCGATTTTTTCTAAATCGGTTAACCGGTGGCCCTGCTTCACTAACATTGACCATATACGGTTGTACCGCTGATGAATACTCCAATATCCCTCTCTTTCTGACTGATGACACGAACAAAAATCGAGAAACAGGAAAGACTTCGCCTAATACAAGATTAACATGCCCCCTCGGCCTAAGAATAACCGCTCAGACAGGAAATAAGTGCACCGATGTACCATGAAACTAGTCGGGGCATATGTTGCGGAGATATACCTCCCCGAGCCACGACACTGGCATTCCTCAGCTTCGATGGTGAACGGTGTTTTGAACACGCCCATGAACACCTAGGGCACGTCGGTGGTAAGACAATGGATTCTAGAGAAGGAATACCGGGAGAGAAGGGCAAATACGGCGAGTTCTCTGCGCTTCGTCATATTCAGATCGAGGCTGACCATAAGGAGGAAGTGCTTAAGAGCTGCAACCGCGAAGGCGGCAAGATTGGCCGTCTCTATAAGCTTTGTATCTGGGCGCTACTGTTGGACCAAGGTAGAAATTTACCAGACCGAATTAGCGGATATAACTTCAAAGTGGAGGATTTGGCACTTCGAGCTAGAACTAGGCTTCCGACACTCTTTCATCCATCCGCCGTGCCACCTCAGCTTCCATATCCATCATAGCATTCCCATACCCATTCCAGACACTTAGGCCCCTCCGCCGCAGCTCGTTCTCGATATCATTCCTCGTTATCATGCCTTCCTTCATCCTAGGCACATCCTCACGCATCTTCTTCACCCAGCCCTCGACGCTGCGCATTCCCACGACCAGAAAGCCCAGCTCTTCCCGGTCCACATCGAATACCTCCCACCATTCGCACTCGGGCATTTTCGTCCCTAGATCCTTGGCCGCGTTGTAGATGGCAGCCACGGCTAGCGCATTCGGTTGGCTCGTAAGATACAGCATTTGTGGCGACAACAGCGCGGTGTTCAGATACTCAACGACCCGCCTGGATATCGTCTCCTTGCGCACGCCCAGAAAATCCATCGCTTGTAGATATGTAATGGCAAGTGGATGGGGCAGCGAGACGTGGGTGTTGAAGCTGAGCGCATATAATATCCGCGCCTCGGTGGCGAGAACGCGCTCGTGAATGGCCTGGTAGGCGGCGTCGGAGAGGTAGTACGAGCTCGGATCGTTCACCGGCGGAGGGGACGAGGGCGATCGGAAGAATGAGGAGCTCCTGGACATGAGGTACGCGAACACGTTCGAGACATCTCGTGGCGACCGCGGGCTGGGGCCGACCTTGGCTATGAGGTAGATGGCCGCGGCGGAGACATCCTGCATGTACATGAGTTAGATCGGAGAGGCTGGCGGGAGGGGAGAAATCGTACGCTGAACTCATGCGACATGAAAGGCTCGACGAGCCAGTATCGCGCCAGGATGACATTGGCCTGGGCGGTCGTGGATTGGGGGAGCTGCAGCAGAATGCCAGCAGCCTGCGTGAGACACTGCGTTGCGAACAAGATGACATCTTGGAGCTCTGTTGGAAGCGACCCATAGGACCGTCGCTGATAGAGCTGTTCTGGCGTCGCCAGAGGATTTGTCATGTGCGCCATGGTGTTAGGCGGTCTGGATTGTAATAGCTCTTAAGTTGAAAGTGGTTCAGGAACCTGGCAGGTCCAAGACTCATTGCAGCATAAACGTTATCGCTTATCGGGGCTGCCCGCGGCAATCCCTGTAGCTGCGCGGCTGCTGTTAAATCGGTACTTCAAAGCTGAGCAAAGCTCAGATGACAGATTCAATGGCACATAATACTTGTGTGCCTACTAAAGTAAACCGCACCAAAAGTCAACATATTAGTTCAAAGATAATGTGGCATTTCTGTTAGAGCAGTTGCGTAGCGTCAAGGTCAACATCTCAGTTGACAGAGTCGACCGCTCCTCACTAACTACCGTGCCCTAAAACGTGACGCCAAACTTTTCTTTTTCCTGGCCCACGTGATGACGCGAGCGCGTGTCTTGTTTGCAAACGCGATCCCGGCGCGAACAAAGTCATCCCAACAAACGCATCTCTCTTCTTCCGGCTGTTTGTGCGGCACGTGTTTCGATGTAGTGTCTCGACGCTGGTAATGGGTTCTGTGGAGAAATTTCAATTGCCAATTCGGTGTGTTCAACAACCAATTGAAGACCTCTGTGCCTGCCCGAGGCCGCGCTTAACTTGGCGACAAGCCAGTTGTATTCGTCTGAACTCGTCACTCCGTCTACTCACTGAGTTTTAAAGTCTCAGGGCTGTATGAATTTGCCGGTAAGTTAATTCTACTTTCTTCAACCCTTTTTTCTCCAATCCATTCTTTTCTCCAACTGTTTATCGGTCCTTTGGACGACGACTCACCTTACATTCCGACGATAGGTCACAACCTTTGTTGTGGCTTCTGGAGCATTATAGCACCACCGAGGACCACTGACTGATTCATACTTAGAACTGCCAAGAAAAGCTCGAGATGGCGGAAATCAAACCCGAATTCACAGACGCCAATGGTATGGAGGAATTGCCAGTCAAAGCCGAGCCGGAGTCCCTTCAGGACAACCCTGCCGTGGCCGATGTACCTCCCAAGCCGGCCATCCCCGCCCAGTCTGTCAGCGGGCTTCCCGGTGTCAAGGAGGAACAGGGTGTTGACAGAGCCCGGGACCAGCAAATCCAAGCCCGGCAACCGACGGATTACCTGAAAGATCTGCTCTCGGCGACTTCACCAGATATCCTTGAAAAAGGGGTTGCGGCAGGCCTCCGGGTGCTCGACAGTCTTAGGGGCCCTCTCGAGGCAATTCAGTCTGTTGACGGCACACAGGCCAACCACTGGCTCACCTCTATCCAGAACCTGAAAGGTCGCGCCAAGACTACTCGCACCATTGTGGGTGTCGTGGGCAATACTGGCGCCGGAAAGTCTTCAGTCATTTCCGCCGTTCTAGACGAAGAAAGGTATGTCAACTAATCCTCTTGAAGAATTTGTACTTACCGTCATAGACTGCTACCTACCAACTGCATGAGAGCCTGCACGGCCTCACCTACCGAGATCTCATGGAACTTTTCAGAGGACCCCAGCGAGCTGTACCGTGCCGAAGTGGAGTTCATCACGGCAGACGACTGGACAAAAGAAGTCAAGGGCCTGCTAACTGATCTCCTGGACGGAAACGGCGAGGTCTCGCGTGAGTGCACCAATACCGACAGCGAAGCCGGCGTGGCCTATGCCAAAATCAAGGCCGTCTACCCGAGGAAGACCAAGGAGATGATTGCGTCTTCTGACCCCGACAACCTCGCATCAGAGCCCGCCGTGGCCCGAGTTCTGGGAACTACAAGGACTCTCAAGGCCAGGACCGCCGACAGCCTTTACCGTCAACTCCAGCAATATGTCGACAGTAAGGAGAAAAACACGGACAAAACCGTCGAGTACTGGCCTCTCATCAAGGTTGTCCGCATCTTTACCAAGGCCGCTGCCTTGAAGACGGGCGCCTGTCTGGTTGACCTTCCCGGTGTCCAAGATTCCAATGCCGCGCGTGCCGCTGTCGCCGAGAATTATATGAAGGCCTGCACAGGTCTGTGGATCGTTGCGCCTATCACTCGGGCTGTAGATGACAAGACTGCAAAGTCCCTGCTTGGTGATTCATTCCGGTATGCCCCCCGTGTCTTGTGTGGTGGTCCCCACTGACAAGTCCAGACGCCAACTCAAGTATGACGGCACGTACTCGGCAGTCACTTTTATCTGCTCCAAGACGGACGACATCTCTATTACGGAGGCAGCCGAGAGTCTCGATATGGAAGATGAAGTTGGTGTCAATTGGAACAAGATCCAGGAGAACAAAAGAACCATTGCCGGTATCAAAACCGACATCCGTGGGCTCCGTGAGGAGAGAGATAAGATTGACGATCGGATTGAGGAGAATGATACGACCCGTGACAAGTGGGAGAAGCTTAGCGAAAAGATTAACGACGGCGAGACTGTTTACGAACCGACTGAAGACAGCCCTAGTAAGAAACGGAAACGCCAGACCAAGCCAGCGGGTAATCGCAAGAACCGTAGGTCTGCCGATTCGGACGAGGATTTCACCGATTCCGAAAGCGAACGGTCCGACAGTGATAAGGAAAACGGTCGGCCCGCTACGCCAGAAGGCAAGGTTCTGACCGCGGAAGATGTCGAGCAGAAGATGGCCGAGCTCAAGGCGGAGAGGAAACGCCTCCGCGAGAGTCGGAGAGAGATGGAGGAAAAAGTGGCGGCGGCCCGCGTACAGATTAGGAAACTCCAGGATGAGACGGACTCATTGACCCATCTCGTGAAGAGCAAATGCATCAAGGGCAGGAACGAGTATTCACGCAAGGCCATAAAGAAGGATTTCGCCATGGGCATCAAGGAACTGGACCAAGAGGCCGCGGCTATGGAGGATGAGTCCACCTTTGATCCCGAGGTCGACTTGCGGGACTATGATGCCGTTGCGGAATCGCTGCCTGTCTTTTGCGTCAGCAGCCGTGCGTTTCAGGGGCTTAGCGGTCGGCTGCAGAAAGACGATGTTAACAGCTCGGGCTTCCAGAGCGTCGATGACACCGAGATTCCACAACTCCAGGCTCACGCTAGAAAGTTAACTGAGGGCGGGCGTGCGGCTAACAGCCGTCGCTTCCTGAACGACCTGCTTCAGCTGATCAACTCTCTGAATATGTGGGCCAGCAACGATGGTACGCAGATCGGCCTGACGGCAGAGGAGAAGCGTGCTGAAGAGGCGGCCATCCGCAGCCAACTCCAGGTCCTTGAGAAGGTAGGTGTTTGCCCTTCATTTGTGGTCCATGCTAATGTTTGCGAAGAACATCGACGCCGCTGTTCGCAGTTGTATCGACGCCATCACGACCGAGTTCAAGCTTCACGTGCACAACGTCTTCAACAGTTCCATTCATGCGGCTGTGGCCGAGGCCGTAGGAACGGCAACCAGCTGGGGCTTGCCCAGGGCTCAAGGAGGTCTCTTCTGGGCGACCTACAAGGCTACGTGCAGACGAGAGGGCGTGTTTGCCGGGGCAGCTGGGCCGAAGGACTTCAATGCTGAGCTGTTCGAGCCCATTTCCAAGAACCTGGCCAGCGGCTGGGAGCGTGCGTTCCATCACCGGCTGCCCGCCCACCTGGACAAGTTTGCTGCGGAGCTGAAGCGTCTGATCCAGTCGTTCCATGATAGCGTCATCAAACGAGGGGAGCACCTCGAAAACTTCCAAGGTGTCGCCCGGCTTCAGGACCAGCTTCGGGCTCTGATCAACAACGTAGCCGGGATGCCCGGCCTGATCCGGGCTACGGTCCAGGAAGTGCAACGCGACGCCAGTCGCAACATGACGCCGCAGATCCAGGAGAGCATGCGACCAGCGTACGAGACCTGTAAGTCATTTCTGGATGGACCGTCGTCCACAGAAGCTAATATGTGAAACAGGTAGTAACGAGCGCGGACCTGGCTCCTATGCCCGGATGAAGAGCGCCATGATCGCCCACGTCTCGGCGGAGCGACACACGATGTTTGCGAATGCCACGAACGGTCTATCCGCCGAGCTGAAGGAGCTGCTGCTCAAGGTGCGCCGGCAGATCGACGACCACGTTGCGGATCTGCATTCCCGCGTGGCGCACGACTACATCGCCGTGCTGATCGGGACCGATTACCATGCCGGTCAGGGTCGGGTGTCGCGGGCGGAGCGGCTGCTGCGGGATGAGATGTCGATCTTGCTGGAGCTTGTGGGCGATTATTTCAAGGACATTGTCCCGGAGCTGGGACCAGTTGTCGAAGAGACCGAGCAGAAGGACGTCCCGATGACGGGGGTCGACGAGCCCCAGCAGGACGGCGGCGATACGGAACCTGGCCAAGGGGATGCGCCGCCTGTCGGGGTTGTCAAGCCCGAGCCACTGGACTAGACTGGACACGAGTTTCTCCTTCGACGTCACTAATACCAAGGAAAGGGGCGGGGGACAAAAAATAACGTGGCGTTCCGGGTCGACTTCTTTGGTTCTCTTCTCTCTACATATATTCTCGTCAGCACACCTCACCTCACCTCACCACCCTACCGACTTGTCACCTTCTTGGTTGTTGGTTGGAGGGGCGCCCTTTCACCTCTTGCTAACACCAACGCGCCTCGACGATTTACAATCGACTCGACCTTGCCGCCGATAGGGCTACTTACAATGTATTATACGATGCTGATTACGTCCGTTTGGATGTAAGATTCAACATACCGATAACTGGACTCAACTTGCTACTCGTCCCTCCCTCCCAGAGACAAATTCGGTCCGGTCTAGCACAGGTCATATATCTCATATCTCACCTGCCAGAGAGGAGAGGTAACTAAGAAAGAGGAGGAGAGAAAATGAGCGAGGCAAATTTTGTACTTGTACTTGTACTTGTAACCTAGTTCTAGGTCTAGGCAAGGTATTTCTGCGTAAGGTACCTAGTCGGAGGATATAAAATGTCTGTTTTTGCTCTTTGTCTTCTTTTTAAATCGACTTGGTCGTTGTTTTTTTTTTTTTTCGGTTGGGTTGGTCTGGTCTGGTCTGGTCTGGACTTTTTCCCCGGAGGCTTCCTTGCGTTGAGTTTTAGATGTTTAGATTTTTCTTGCGACGGACCACATGGCTACATGGCAACAAAGTAGCATGGCGATTGTCAGTGGAATGGGATGGAATGGAGGACTGCGTTGCGTTCTGGTTTTGGGTGGAACCGGTATTGGCCATGTCCCTTGCCGTTCTATCTAACCATATATACCGACCGGTATGGGAGATGGATGATGGATGGGTGGTGGACAGTGGCCCAGGTAGCACAGCATAAGTCCCGTCTACACCTAGAGATGGCCATAGCCAGGAATAACCAAACTGAACAATCAACCTTCGCGACTGTGTGTGAGCTATTCCAAGTCTAGTGATCTTAGGTAGCCATGACCATGCTGGGTCAGTTTCTTCCGTACCTGACCACCAACCTCAACTACATACCACAATCCTCAATCTCTCAAGGGCTTATTGTATATACTCTGTCTCTCTCTCTAACTCACATACTCTCAAGGGTTGCTCAGGGGTATCTTATCTACTAACCCCCACAACAACTCCATTCAATCAGCTTCTATTCCGCAACGATGCGCGATATTCCGGATACAGGGCTTGGTGGGACTGAGTCAGGTCCGACAATACAAGTCACTGCCCAGACAACAGTAACTGGTATCGCAAGACCTAGCTCAGTTCCACCAAGCCCTGTATCTGGAACGTCGCGTATCGTCTCGAACCGACCCGCCGATGGATGGTATGGTCACCAATCCTCATAATATACCCCTCAAATCTCAACTCCAACGATACCTCTCACCACACCTCCGGCCCAAACCTCCCCCCCTCGGGCACCGTAAGGTAAGCACAAGCCTGCCAGTCACACCCCCTCTTATACACCTCGGTCCCCCACCAACTAAACCCCCTCATCCAGCCAGGGTAGATGAACCCAAAGAAGACCACAACAATCCCAAACGCCAGCCCCGAATCGAGCGCGGCGCTCAGCGTCATGACATACTTGGCCCACCAATCCGGCGCGCGCCGCTTGATCAGGTAGTTGAACACATAACACACCACCGCCCAGACCGAGAAATTGAGGCCCGTGGCCGGCGGGATCCAGCCCAGCGAGCCGAACAGCACGGGCAGATTGATCTTGCGCACGATACTCTCGCGACGGCGGCGCGCATACAACCACAACGGGATGGGCAGGACGGCCCCGATGGCAAACGCCCAGATCAGACAGCGGTAGGTTGCGTTCCTTCCAAAAAACTCGCTCGGGCCGACGACGCCCCACAGGATCGACCCGTTGAAGTGGACGCGCGCGATCGGACAGGTGAAGCCGTTGACGGCCTGGGGCGTGCAGATCCCCGGGACGTTGACGAACATCCAGTTGAGCACGCCGATCTGGGTTATCGACGAGACGATCGTGGCGACCATCTGCACCGCAAATAAAATCCGGGGAGGGATCTTCATGTAGTGGCCCAGCTTTAAGTCCGACGCAAACTTGATGCCCTGCGCCGACGAGATGTAGCCGTACGTCACAAAGACCATGTTGGCGACTGGGCGGCCGGGGAAGATGACGCCGGCGACGAGTTGGCAGATCAGGTAGATGCTGCTGTGTTGGTTCGTTACCGCCATGATGATGCCGATCGGTATGAACAGGACGCTGCATATCGCCAGGGCCAGCAGCAGGCCGTACCACGGGAGGTGGATGGGGTAACTGGTATGTCAGTTGACGTGTCTCGAAAGGATTAAAACAACTTACTATTCCACGACAAAAATGCCAACGGTCGTCATGGATATAAAAGTAACTAGATACCACATCATCGGGGCATCCTTGTACCGCCTCATCAGCCGGTTGTGGACGTCCTCTCGACTCATGAGGTTGTCCATGCTCAACGATGACCTGACCGTGTTGAGCCTGGGGTTGCTGCCTGTCCGCGCCGGCCGGGATGGTCCCTCACCACTCCCAACTGGCTGGTACGCGGGCTTGGACTCGCTGCTGGTCTCTTCCAGGGACCGCTTCCACTGCGCCCAGATATCCCGGCCATGCCAACACATCGTGTGGGTGAGAAGAGCGGCAAGTCCGGCAAACTGAACACCATAGCTCAACACGTATGTGATGGGCAGAAAAACGCGGCTGTATTTAGAATACGCCTCGCGGTCGAAGAGAAAATCTTTTGTCAGAACTTTGCTGACATCGTAGATGTGTCCGGTGTTGTCGAACACGGCAGCTGACAGAATCGGCATGTACGACGAGTACAGCCAGTTGCTGTAATACGCGATGGGCGCGATAACCCACATAACGACAACAAGACCGGCGACCACGTTCATGGCCGCCCAGAAAGGCGTCAACAGCGGCGACCCGATATAGGCAATCTGGGCCCAGTCAAAGGTCACGGGAAACAGACCGAGGCCCGAGACGACCCCGAATAGGTTGGCCACCACAACACTGTCAGGCGCAAACCAAGTGATGACGTTGAAGTAGCTCAGAGCCGGCATCAGCAGCCCCGGGAGGAAATAGAAGAGAAAGGCCACCAGCCAGACGGCGTAGAAGAATTTCCACCGGCTGATGCGCCAGCCATTGGCCGGCTTGTTTTCCTCCTTGTGGAGCGTTGTAAACATGGCGGCCGACATGAGCGTTCCCGGCCAGATCATGCCACTCGGTCGCACCAGGAACCGCCGGGTGAGACCGGCGAACGTGTAGCCGAGTATCTGGGTAGACAGCGTGAGGAGAAGCTGGTACACGATCCCGGCCTCCTGCTTGTAGAACTGCGTCTGCTCCACAATGACATCCGTCGCAAAGGCGAACCCAAACGATACATTGCTGCTCACGTACACGCAGCTGTGTTCCTTTTCATTCCAGCGGCCTTGGGCCAGCCACAGCCGGAACCGGTCGAGTCGCCCCCTCCTCTCCCAGGGTACGATATGTGGGTGTTCCTCGGACGGGCTCATCGGTGGCATATTCGCGGTGCGGACGCCGTCCACGAATTCTTCTGGGGGGTCGTCTGCTCGTTTGAGCACCAGATCCCAGACAATCCCGAGTGGATGAACAAGCAACAAGGCGATGACTGGCGTAATAGCGACACTCGGGTATCTCAGAGAAAAGAACAAATTGGTCGACGATCCCAAGAAAGAAAACAATATAGACAAAATCCACATCCTAGGCGTGTTGATAGACAGACTGGTGTTATCCGTGGGCGCTACCGATGCCCTGACTTGGGCATACGGAGAGTTGTCTGGCGGGTTTTCCTCGTCTTCGAGGTCTGAGTAGTCGACGAGAGATTCATCGTCATCCTGGCCGTCCAGCTTGGGCGCGTCGTTGATGTCATTCAGCAGGGCGCCCTCGGTGGTCCCAAAACGGCCCTCAATGCCGCCGGTAACAACAGAGCTCCCCAGCTCTTCTGAGGGCCGAGACATTCTCCTCCCGGTGGCGGATCTGGCCTGCGACACATCGCTGCGTCTCCTGACCTCCCTCGGGCCATAATCACTTATAAGTCTGACATCGTCGGCGGGCGAGGATGCCCTGCTGGAGCTGCTGGCTGAACTGTCGGCCGTGGCTCCGTACGAGGGACTGCTGAACCCGGCGGTCGAGCGCAGGGCGGGGGGATCGGAGATCATGGGGCCGGGACGGGTCGCCGTCGCGTCGGTTCCGGACTCGAGCCGGGGGCCATTGGGGGACTGGCGTTGGACGTTGCCGTCCGGGTCGAGGGCGTGGGCGGTATTTGAATCCGAGGCCGTGAGAGTTGAAGGGGCGGGTGCCTGCGTGGGGTCCGAGGTGGGAATGCGCTCCAGGCGGCGGAGCGGAAAGGAGTCGGGGTCAGAAGCGCAGGACTCGCTGGATGGACGGCCGTGGGTGCGGGTGGAGGTCATATGCTGGTGTGTCGGGGGTATCCTGCTGCCTGCCTCTCTGGGCCTGGAGGGTGCAGCGTCGCGATGACTCGACTGTCTGCACGGATGCGGCCCTGGGAAGGAGGGTTGCACGGTTTAGCGAAACAAATTGATCCGTCTTATGTGCAAGCATTTGGGTGCGATATCAGCCCTTCCTCTTCCGATTGGACTCGGAAGCGCGAAGTGGTCGGTCGGGAATGTGCAGACTGGAGTTGTCGCACGAGAAATGCGCTGGTGGACAGTGGTGCTTGCACTGCTTGGTGAGTGGCATCATGGGGCGGGGTTGCCCACCCGCCGACCAGGATCGCTAGGGTCCGCGTCGGCATCCAGTCTGTGTGATGTCGGGCATCCGATTAGATCGATAAGATGGCAGCTTTTGGTTTGCTGAGTGGTCATTGACAGCTTGACACAACGTTCCCGGTGTTTGTCAAAGCCAGCGAAAAACCGGTTGCGTCTGCTGACCGACAACGCCGAGCTTGGTATCCGCCATTCTGCACAAACTGCCTCAGCGACGCGAGGGGGCTGGTTGGTGGAGGACAACACCTTGAGACAGAGACGAAAGAATTGGGCGTCATCGAAGGGCCCACACCGGCATGGTTGAGGAGCAATTCGCCATGGCATCTTTATATGCTGCGAAACAGCAGCTTCGGTCCTTGATGAAACAGAAACTTGCCGCCATCTCGAACGAATCGGCACTATCACAGAGTACGACACCATGCTGATCAAACGCGGGCCCAACTGACCCCTCCAGGTACCGTTGTTTCCAACACACTAAAAAACTTTCGTCCCTATGCAGATGCCAAGCGCATCAGCGTTTTTCTGTCGATGCCCAACGGCGAGATTCAGACAGACCCCATCGTAAGGCACGCGCTCGAATCCGGCAAGGAGGTCTTTGTGCCGTATCTCCACAAAAACCCAACCTCATCGCCAGATCTGCCGGCCCGGGTCATGGACATGGTCCGCCTCAGGGATGTTGGTGACTACGAATCCCTGAAGCCGGATCGGTGGGGCATCCCCAGCGTCGACCCGGCCACGGTTCACCAAAGGCAGAGGATATTCGGCGGTCCCGATGCCCACCACTCGGAGCAAACATTTTTGGATCTCATTCTGATGCCGGGCGTCGCTTTCGACATGGACCCGAGGACCGGGGCGATTCGGCGGCTCGGCCACGGCAAGGGCTTCTACGACTACTTCATCAGTCGCCATAACGCAAAGCTGTCGTCGCTAGGGGAACGCGGTCCTGCATTGCTGCTTGGCTTAGCCCTGTCTGAACAGTTGCTCTCGTCCCCCTCCGAGGGGACCGTACCTGTTGGTCCCCTAGACCAAACGCTAGACGGGTTGATACTGGGCAATGGTGATATCAAGCGCGCCAACCATAATAAAAGAGAATAATCCCAATCCCTTCAGCCACCGTACGCCAGTCCAGTTCCCCTTGGTATCCCATTTTTGTCGTGTCCTGGGCTCCTTAGACTCCAATCGTCACCACTATGTCGACAAGCTCTGGATCAGAGACACATTGTCGCCTTTTAGTAGAATTTGCTAGCCATGGTTAGCGATGGTACCTCTATTGGAGAATAAACCGTACCCCCAAGTGTCTCCTTGTCTCCTTGTCGTTGGTCTTGGTGATCTGCTTCACTTCGATCGCGTCGTCGATCTGTGCTGTTAGCTCGGCTCAAGAGAGTCGTCTTCGGGCAACCTACAACCAGGTTCATGAACTCATCGAAGCCCTAAGGACATGTTAGCGTAGTTCATCCGTACAGAGCTGGGTGCCTACTCTAATAGTGCCGATAATGCGGATCGAGAGCTGCTCGTAGAGCCAGATCTGCACCGTCGTGCGCTGTTGTAGGAGGCGAAATAGAAAATTGATGGGGGGGAGGAGTACACGGCGACCGCCGCCACCACCTCTGCCTGTCATTGCGATAGTTTCGGTCGGGTTCGTGGGTACAGTCGACAATGAGATCGAAATTGTGGCACGCGCCTTGACGTGACGTGAATTTCCAGGCAAGAAATCGGGTCTGAGACTTGGCCTGTGCTCAGAGCTTAGCCACAGCCGGCCCCGCGGCGTCAGAGCCTCGCGACCCGCCGGCCGGGGGGAAGTTTGCTGGTGGGAGGGGCAGCTGGTGGGGCGGTGCGTTCAAGTGCCTGAAGTTGCTTGCATCAGTCATTATTTTCGACGTAGGTTACCATCACCACGAACCTTCCCCCGCCGATAAACCATCCCGTCTTCGTCTCCCGTCCACACTGAAGAAACGCGGCTGGGATTCTGGAATTCCTTCTTTGTCCTCCTCAGCAGTCTTTTAAAAGCAACCGACAGCTTTCAGCAACTCGAGAAACGCGACTTCGGAAGGCGGGGCTTTCATTTTGCAGCTCGAGCGGCGGCATCATCCCACGCGCAATTCACCTGGTGCTGATCCGCCCTTCAACTGCCCGCCATGGCCTCCAATGGGGCTCCGGCCGACTTCTCCATCCCCAACGTCCTCGCCGCCGTGCTTACGATGCGCGGCGGCGACGCCGAGAAGAAGAAGGTCGCTGTCGACTATCTGTCTAAGTTCCAGAAATCGGTACGTCCACATGCGATGCCGACGGCCCGCTACGGACAATGCTAACCGTCCACAGAAAGATGCCTGGCCGACCACGATATCCATCCTCCAGACGTCGACCGAGGCTGACGTCCAGCTATTCGCCGCAACCACGCTGAAAGGCAAAGTACGCCGACCCGGCCCGATGATAGAGTCGCTAGATACTGACGTGGGAAGATCACATATGATCTAGCAGTGCAGGTACCCGAGGCAGACGTCGCTGCCCTGCGTAACCAGATCCTGGTGCTTCTAAAGAAGTTTGCGCCTGGACCCAAGCCCGTCCGAGTCCAGCTCTGCGTGTGCCTCGCCATTTTGGCCATTCAGATGCAGACATGGAAGGACGTACTTCCCACGGTGGCTCAAAGCCTAGGAAACGACGTCGCGAGCCATGCCTGCATCTTGGACTTTTTGCGAGTGCTCCCTGAAGAGGTCACCGAAGGCCGGAAAATCACCCTGTCTGTATGTGAATCGGTGCCGCAGCTCGCTCTTACCTCCGCCTCGCATCCCATTTCGTCGGATCGGCCTAGGATCAGTCTCTAACATGTTGGTCATAGGAAGAAGAACTCACGCAGAGGACGTCGGAACTGCTCGCCGACAACTCGGAGCAAGTCGTCCAGTTGCTTATCAGCTACGCGCAGTCTTCTCGTAAGTCATATGCCGTTAGTTGCGAATGGACTGCTGACAGGTTTTAGCTGCGGCGGCGGCTAACCCCCAACTCTTCGAGTGTATCACATCATGGCTTCGCGAAGTGCCGGTCAGCGTGGTCGCTACCTCGCCGCTGCTGGACGCGGTGATGAACGGCCTTGCACACGAAAACTCGCTCCAGGCAGCTGCCGAATGCCTGGGCGTCATGTGTCGCGAGACCAAGGACGTGGACGAGAGCATCGAGACGATAAAAGTCCTACTTCCCCGGATTCTCGAGCTCAGACCGCGGATCCGGGCCCTAGTGGAGGAAGAGGACATTGAGGGTTTCAAGGCCATCACCAAAGTTTTCGCCGAGGCTGGTGATTCGTGGACGCTTCTCGTCGCTCGCTCGCCCCAGGAACTCCGGCCGCTGGTCGACGCGCTGCTCGAGTGCTGCGCCAGGGACAAGGATCGCGACGTCATACACTTTACCTTCACATTCTGGTACGAGCTGAAGCAGTATCTGACGCTGGAGCACTACATGGAAGCGAGGCTTCAGTTGCGCGATGTCTTCGCTAAGCTCGTTCACATCCTTCTAAAACACTTGGAATACCCGCAGTCGGACGATCCGAACGAGATCGACCTGTTTGACGGCGATCGCGAGCAGGAGGAGAAGTTCCGCGAGTTCCGCCATCTCATGGGCGATACACTCAAGGATTCCTGCGAGGTGATGGGGGTTTCGGAGTGCCTTACGATTGTCCTCGATGCTATCAAGAAGTGGAGACTGGAATATGGCAGCCGGGCTACCGCCAATTCGGTTCCGCACTGGCAGTCACTCGAGGCGCCCGTGTTTGCGATGAGGGCCATGGGCCGCATGGTGGATAAGGACGAAAGCACCGTTTTGCCCCAGATCATGCCACTGCTCGTCCAGATTCCCATCAACAATGAGAAGCTCCGGTTTGCGGCCATCATGACGTTTGGTCGGTACACCGAGTGGACAGCGGCCCACCCCGAGTTTCTCGAACCTCAGTTTCAGTACATCATAGCGTCGTTCCAGACTGAGTCCCAGGAGATTCTTCGGGCCGCGGCACAGGCGTTCAAGTATTTCTGTGTCGACTGTAAGGATCTTCTGGGGTCACAGGTGACAGAGCTTCAGGTCTTTTACGACCAGATCCTCGACAAGCTGCCCGAGAGCAGCAAAGAAGAGGTTACCGAGGGCGTGGCGACGGTCGTCGGAGCGCAAAAGGCTGAGGATGCCTATCGGCTGCTGAAGCTCTACTGCGATCCTCTGGTGCAGCGGTTGATGGCCAAGGCGAACAAGGCGGCTGACGAAAAGGCAAACAATGCGGCTGACGACAAGGCCAAGCTCGATCTTGCCGGTAAGTGCGGTCCCTCTTTGTGGGCGTATCAAGCTAACCCCGGCAGACCACATCAACCTCCTCACGCACTTCGCCCAGCGGGTGGTCCCGTATGTGCCGAGCAACGTGGAGAACCCTGCTGTCAAGTACTGGCAAGGGGTTTTCCACATCCTCTCGACCATCCTCGCCAACTTCATCACGTTCGTTCCGATCTGCGAGCGGATATGTCGATGCTGGCGCTTCATGGTGATATCGTACCGGACCGCCATGACACCTCTGCTTGCACCGCTAGCCAACAACCTGGCCGAGGGATTCGAAAAATCAAAACAGGGGTGCTTCCTCTGGGCGACGGCGGCCATCCTGCGCGAGTTCTCCGAGGACCGAGAGCATGTGCCCGATAACATCGCCGATAGCATCTACATATTCTTCGAGGCGCAAGCGACCAGCATGCTTCGTATGATGAGCACGCTACCTCCGATCGACCTGCCCGACGTCATCGAGGACTTTTACCGCTTGCTGATCGATGCGCTGCTGTACTATCCTCAGAAGCTGATCCCATCTCCACTCTTCACGCCCATTTTCCAGGCGGCCATCTCGGCGCTGACTCTGGAGAAGCAGGAGCCCGTGTCGGCTGTTCTGCACTATCTCCGGGATCTTCTCACCTATGGTGGCCCTAATCCGGCGGGGTCGAGCAACAACCAGACCACGGAGCAGCTTCGCCAAATTGTTCACCAGTTGCTGCTGACGCACGGCGAGGCGCTGGTGAAGCAGACCATGGCTGGCATGATGATGACTTTTCCTCGTGACTGTTTCGCAGATGGAAGTGCAGTAGTACTTGCCATGTTTGAGCTTCTCCCCGCCGAGACGACGACCTGGGTGGAGCGCACGATCCACATGCTGCCTCCGGGAACGGTGGCGCCTCACGAGGCGGCCCGTCTGCTAACTAAGATCAGGGAGAAGCTGCAACATGTAGACGCCTCCTCGCTGCGGTCTCTGCGGTCCTTGCTGCAAGACTTTACCAACACATACCGCCGGCGTTACGTTGCACCGCGCGACGGGCTTGGTGAACTCGAGGCAGCCCGGTTCCACTTTGAGGGCTAGGCTGATGAGCCTCTACTAATTTCACGAACCAGAGCGTGTCCACGCGTGGGGAAGCTCGTAAGGAGTGATTACTCACGCGTTAGATCAGCCCAAGTTTTATCAATACGGATGTATGTAGATAGAGGGAGCGTGTCGGGTTAGATTCTCGGCATCAGTGAAAAGCTGGAGTGCATTAGGGATAACGGATGGGCATATGAGGAGGGATGGGCATATGAGGAGGGATGGGCATATTGGGGGAGGGAGTATGGACGAAGTTTGGAGGGATGTGCGGGCTTTGAGCGTGCCCTTGGTAGTAGTCATACTTGACCCATAGAGAATAAAATCAGCGTTTCTACGACATGTGTATGCTGGAACAAGAAGCGTGGTAGCACTGATCTACCTCGTGCAATCCAGCAGTTTCATAAGTAATAGTCTCCCGAGAAGCGTATCAGATATCTACTCACAACTAAGCAGCTTGTTAGGCTAGGCAGGAGCACCCAGGGAAAATGGAAGGCACGCATAGACACAGGCAACTGTATTTAGCCAGCCACAGGCTCACTTCTCCTCTTCACCCAAACCAAGCATCCTTACCTAGTCTTTCAAGTTTCAGGGCTTGATGTGTGGTGAGAATGACATGACAAAAATGCGACTATACAATGCTGATATTTATTGACCATTAAACCCAATATTCATTCCTTGTCCGGTTCCCATATCAACAAGACGACCGAGTCCACATCGGACCTCTCCTCGTCGTCGCTATGCACCAGGTCGCCGGGGCTACGATCATCAAAGTCCCCGCTGACGGCATTATCCCCGCCCCTGCGGTTCACATAGGCCTGCCAAACCTCGCCGTTGGGCCTGACCTTGGCATCCAGCAGCCTAAATGTCTTCTTGCGCCCCTTCCACATGATCGGCACTGGCTCGTCTTCCTCCTCGGTACTCACGACGACCAGCCTCTCGCCCACGACGGGCGGATTCTGCGTGCCGTCGCGGTTCTGCTGGTGCTGCGTGACGAGCAGTTTCGGATCCCGCACCGCCTCGACGCCGCCGGGGTACTCGGTCAGGGTGTATCCGTTCACCAGGAGCCAGCCGTCGGGGAACAGGAAGCGGCGCAGGAAGCAGGCCTCGCCGCATGTCGACGTGACGAGGTGGCCCTTGCCTGCCTCGAAACGGTGGTAGTTCCGGTAGCGGTGCATCGCGAGCGGGAGCGCGCCGGTGCCGTAGCCTCCTCCCATGGAGGTGATCTGATGTGTGTGGGTGTGGGAGCGGTGGGACGGGTTATACAGCCCCGGGAGCACGTGGAGCCGCACGTCGGGCGCGTGGCGCGCGATGCACTCGTACAGCAGCATGTCCCAGGCCTTGCCCTCCTCGCCGGGCTGGCCGGACGTGCGCGTGTATTGCAGACACAGCAGCTGGCCGGCCATGTCGAGCATGCCAGGGGTCATGAAGACGGCGGCGCCGCCGTACGTGAGCATGCGTCTGGTCCCGCCGATGTCGTCTTCCTCTCCGGGGGACTCGTCGACCAGCCAGTCGGACCGCTCGCTCGGCACGCCGATGTAGAAAGTCTTGTCCGGGTCGAAGCGGGCCTTTAGGGTGTCGAGGAGTTTTCCGACGCACGGGAAGAAGACGTCGTCGTCGACGAGGCCAAAGTACTTCCTCCCGCCGTGCGGGCCCTCGCCGATACGGCGGCGCATCATGCTCTGGATCAGCTGGGCGTAGCGGCCCCCCGCGTCGCCGGCCGTTTCGCTGGCCGCCGACACGTCCGCGTCGATGCCCAGCCGGCGCAGCATGTCCCGTACCGCGACCACCTGCCGCTCGGTCGCGCCGTGGAGCGAGACGACGAGTCCCGCACCGTTGGACACGCCGCGGCCGTCCGTCAGCCAGCGCGCCCAGTCGTGCATGACGGCGCGGTCGGCGTACATCAGACGCGCATACGTCGTCGAGACGGCCACCAGCAGCGCCGACGCGTCGACCTGCGCCGGCGTGGCGGATTTCGGCCCGGGGCCGAGGGGTATTGATAATATGGCGTCGTCGCGCACGTTGAGACTCACGCCGACGTCGTCATCGTCGTAGTCCAGCCGGGCCCGGACGAAGCCCAGGGGCGGATCGGCTTCCAAAAAGCCCTCGTCCGTCTCGACCAGCGACGGCCGTCCATTCCTGCTGCTAGCCTTTTGCTTTTGCGATGAAAAAGACCACCACGAGGACGACTCCTTGTTCCCCTTGGGAGAAGAAGAGGAAGAAGAATAATCCGCCCTCACCCGCCGCGCCACAAACGGCACCGAGCTGGTGAGCCCGTACTTGCGGCCCAGCGCGACGAGATACGAAGCGACGTCGGCATCAACAGCGGCGGCGCCGCCGTGCGTCCCGTTAACTCGTCCTCCTCCGTGCGGCGGCTTGATGGGCGAGCTCCACTCGGCCTTCCACGGCCCGGACGTCTTGCCCTCGGTCACGTCGTAGATGCTGCGCCGGTGGTGGGCGAGGCGCAGACAGATCAAAACAACGAGACCGAAGAGGAGCAGGACGGCCGCGTGTACGGCCTTGGCGCGGCCGTACGGGAGGAGGATGATGCGCCGGTAGAGCATTTTGTTTGCAAATCCTTTGTCGGCGGCCGGAATCCGGAATTCGGTCGGCTGCGCGCGTCGCCTCCTCCGACTACTCAACTCATTCACTCACTCCACACTGTGCCGGGCCGCGTTTTGTCTGGTGTGTGTGTGTTATCGCCGTTTGGTCCGTTTGTCTTTCTCCCTCTCATCTGCTTTATTCCGAGTCCTTTCCTCCTCCCTCTCAGTCTGTCTGTCTGGTGGTCACGGGATTGGATTCTTCCCGGATAAAAAAATTGAGTACGTATAGGGGCAAAAAAAAGCCACCTAATCTCTCTCCCTCTCTCAAAAAACGAATGACGCGAGCGAGTGTGTAGGTAGGCGAGGGGAAAGAAGGAGGAAAACGAGCGTGGCCTCCTAATAATATCGCCGCATGTTTGAATCTCTCTGCAACAGAGAGAGAGAAGGACACGACGACGATAAGAAAGGACCCTGAATTGCGCGTGCGCCAGCCAACAATTGAAGAGGAAAAGAAAAAAGAGAACACAACAGCAGGCAGGGAAAACCGGAATGGCGTGCATAATAACATGGCGTCCTATCACAAGCAGCGGCATTTCATCCCCCTCCCCCCAATATTGCATGGCTGCCACATACTCGGGTCTTGGCATCCGGGAAGGCACTTTGGCCCGAATAGGCTGAAGCACTTATCTCACCACCGGTCATCCCTTGTTCCTAGCCTGTTAATTTGTCTTTTTGTTCACCATTATTTATTATACGGGCATCTTGAACCCGAGGGGTCTTATCGAATGCCGTTCCATCCTGATTTCCTCTCTCAAAACATCACCGATAAAAAAAACATCCATGCTAAAACATGCCTGCCGCCTCATCAACACCCCGGGACATCTCATCAAGATAAAATGCTTAGAACTACAAAATTCACGGCTGTATTCCCGTACAACCTCCTCAGAATTGTCCCGGCGGGTCGGGATACGCCAGCTTCTGTTTCGCCGAGGGAGGAATCGTATATGCATCGGGCATGTTGGCCAGCACCGTATTCTTGGCCGCCTGGAACCGGCCAAAGCAGTCGCACAACACGTCGTCTACGTTCTGGCCCGTCTCCACGATGCCGGTATCCAGCAGCTCCTAGGAGGACAGGTTACATATTAGCCCACCCAGCCCAGCCACCAGTCCTAGTAGTGACCGAGACGGGCTGTCTGTACCTTGAGAAAGTCTTCCACCTTCGTAAATTCCACCTTGTCCAGACGATAACGGTCCGGTAGTCCGCTGTTGTGCATCAACGCCAGTAAACCGGCGTCGATCGTGTTGATGGCCGCCAGGACCGTGATGGGGATGTTCACGCGCTGCTGCACCGAGCCCAGCGCCGTGAGGATCGCACCGAGCACAATCTGGAGGAGCATGAGGAACCAGCGCAGCGTGCTGACGATGTGATACGCGATGCAGTATTTCGACCGCTGTGTGACGACGTCCCGGTAGAGGCCCTCGGGCAGACCCTTGGGCGGCCAGTACCAGCACGTCGGATGTACCACGGAATGTGTCTCGCCTTCCCCGATGGCTCCCACCCCGTGGGCCACCCGGGCCCACTCGGCCGGCGTGAGGAAGCGATGCGGAACCGGCGCCGTGAGCGGTTTAGGTGGAGGGAGGCCGGGAGGGGGCAGCGGCTTGGTGAAGACCGGCCCGCCGTTTCCCGGGCGTCCGTTCGGGATCGGGAGCGGGATGCTCGATGGCCGCTCTGACTTGTAGATGCTATCGGCTGTCTCCGAATGTTGGTCCGGTTTCATGGGAGGGAGGCTGCGGTGCTTGGCGTCTCTATCGCCAATGCTGGCCATGGCTTCTTTAGGGAATGTGGGTGCCCAGAACGTGGACGTGGGAGGTGACAATAAGGTCGGAATGGGACAGCGATATGCCAATTGGGATGCCAAATCCAATTATTCAAGACATCACAGACAAGAGTCGAGATGGCGGGCGAGAACCGCCAATTGAGCT
Organism: Echria macrotheca; assembly: GCA_030411725.1. Classification (NCBI taxonomy): domain Eukaryota; kingdom Fungi; phylum Ascomycota; class Sordariomycetes; order Sordariales; family Schizotheciaceae; genus Echria; species Echria macrotheca. Next base: position 680,602 of record MU839840.1, read on the forward strand.
CGTTAGTAAACGCATTTTGCAAAGGGAAGGCGTGGACGATGACAGTGCAGGTCTTCCGATTTCAAGAAAGGGAGATATCTAGGGCCAGTCGACTCACGACTTCCTCGACTGGCATCGATGGTTGATGCTCAGCAGCCAGCGTCCTGGCCGTGATCGAAAAATTGGAGGATCTGGAGAATTGGGGTCAGCAAGCCCCGCAGGAACCTGCGGGGTGGCTACTCACCGCCTGGCAGAATTCGGAAATTTTGGCTGCTGGCACCCGATGACTCGGCGCAAACAAGACTCGACTCAGACTCGGTGATGGGTCTGGTCCTCTTCTCGTCGCGGTACCTTCTAAACAATGTGAGGACCCGCATCTGCGCTTCGATACAATCGCATTGGGTACGCACAATGGCCTCGGACGCACAGCCCATCACGGCCACGCCGGCCCCCAACCAGATCATCCTCCACGAGGGCGTGCGGTACACGACTATCAAGGAGGGCCTCGCACACATCCTCGTTCCCGAAGCTACGGTCAAAGAGAACGAAAAAGTTCGCAACGACCAGGGCGTCAGCCAGGTCTTCTACAACCCCATCCAGCAGTTCAACAGGGATCTGACCGTGCTCGCCCTCAAGGCGTACGGCAAGGAGAGGGTCGAGACAAAACAACTCGCCAACCGATCCAAGGTCGACAAGTTCGCCGACAAGAAACGGAAACGAAAAGATCAATCCGAGCCAACGGGCGAACCGCCGGCCAAGAGCCCAAAGCTGACCGAGGACGCGACGGCTACGGAGAATACAACGACGGAAGCAGATCTGCAGCTGCAACACGAGGCAGCTTCCCACGCGCAAAACCCCGACAACAACAGCGAGCCGAAGGAGACCAAAGCGAGTCACCCGCCACGATTTACCGTTCTCGATGCGCTCTCGGCGAGCGGGCTGCGTGCCCTTCGTTATGCCCAGGAAATACCCTTCCTCACCTCGGTCACGTCCAACGACCTTCTTAAGTCCGCTGTCGAGTCGATCAAGCTCAACGTACAACATAACCGCCTTGAATCCAAGATCAAAGTCAGCCATGACGACGCGATAGCACACATGTACACGTTGGTGGCACAGGAGCTCAGACGGAGGGACCCGAAAGGCAGGCCGGTCAAGAGCGAAAAGTACGACGTGGTCGACCTCGACCCCTACGGATCGGCTGCCCCTTTCCTGGATGCCGCCGTTCAGGCGGTGCGCGATGATGGCGGTCTCCTCTGCGTCACCTGTACGGATTCAGGGGTCTGGGCGTCCAATGGGTATCCGGAAAAGTGCTACTCGCTGTACGGCGGCGTGCCGGTGAAGGGCTGGTATTCACACGAGGCCGGCTTGAGGATTGTTCTCCATGCCATTGAGACGGCGGCGGCCAAATATGGGCTGTCCATGGAGCCGCTGCTGTCGCTGTCGATCGACTTTTACGTCCGGATATTTGTGCGCATCAAGAAGTCTCCGGCCATGGTCAAGTTTCAAGGCGGGAAGAACATGGTTGTTTACAACTGCGATGCCGGCTGCGGCGCGTGGGCAACCCAGCTCCTGATGAGGAATAAGTCGGCGCCGAACAAGAAGGGGTCGGGCTTCTTCTACAAGCACACGTCGGCCCTCGCGACAACGGACCGCTCATGCGAGCACTGCGGGTCGACGATGCACCTCGCAGGGCCCATGTATGCGGGTTACATACAGTCTCCGGCATTTATCAAGAGGGTGCTGGCCGAGCTGGACGAGGCGCCGGCGGATGTTTACGGGACGACGGAACGGATCCGCGGCATGCTGCAGACGGCTGCCGAGGAAATCATGCCCGAGGCCGATCGGGCGGGAGTTACCGAGAATGGCGACGGAGAGAAACCACGGAGGGAAGCCTCGCGCGACGACGAGCTGGCGGCGGTCGATCCCTACCCCTTTTATTTTCATCCTGCCACGCTCGCAGGCATGATGCGCTGCACGACGCCGCCGGAGAACCCGCTCAAGGGGGCGCTCAGGGGTCTCGGGTACCGGGTGACGCGGAGCCATTGCAAGCCGGGGAGCATCAAGACGGACGCGCCATGGGCTGTGGTCTGGCACGTCATGCGGGAATGGGTCCGGCAAAAGGCGCCGATCAAGGAGGAGAACGTCAAGGTGGGGAGCACCGGGTACCGACTGCTGGGTCTCGGAGACAAGGACGGCAGTAAGCAGCAGCAGCAGGAAAAGGCTGCCGGGCCCGAGGTGGTGTTTGACGAGGCGCTGGGGCGCGACAACACGACCGGCAAAAGCAAGACCAAGCTGGTCCGATACCAAATGAATCCGAGGGAGAACTGGGGGCCTATGAACCGAGCCAAAGGACGGTGAGAAGTGACGGGGAGTCAGAGTCGGATGCGGCTTGATGATGACCCCGCCTGTTGTGAGTGTGAGTGTGAGTGTGAGTGAGCGAAATGCAGGTTGGCGGACACCCGCCGCCGCGCATGCCGGGCAGATCACAAGTGTACATATATACCTTACGGTATACCGGGCGGATACGCGGGTTGGCCCACTCACCCACCCTTTTTTTTTTGGCATTGGTCTCCGCCGGTGAGGAAAGTGGGCAGTGTGCGGTGGGCAGCGGGCAGTTGGCAGCGGGGATGATAACGCAATTTGGCATTGCCATTGTTCTGTTCCATCTGAGTCAACCGGGGAGGTGTGTGTAACTGTAGCTAGGTAGCCTTGAGAGGACAATCCGACCTGCCCCATCCGTATTAGAAATCCCATTTTGATACCAAATTCTCGGAAACAAAATCTGACTGTGTGGACGCTCGACTGAATTGTGTCAATTCTCATAAGTATAACTGTCCCCATTTTTTTTCTTCTCGTCTTGACTTTTTTGTTTTGTCTGTTGAACTCCGTTGTGGAATTTCGTTCGATACGAGAGAAACTTGTGAAAGAGAGTCATTTTCACATGTCGACATTCGCAATCCAGGAGGGCCCCGCGCCCGCGCCTACGCCCGTCACCGGCAAACCCCACCAGTTGATCGACAAAGGCGATGGGGATATGGTCTGGACGACGACTCTGGATCACGGTCCGGCGGCGCTGAACCGGGACGAAATTATTTTTGCGGTGGAACAGCCCGCTGATGGAGAGGGACGAGGGGGAGGGTACTTCGTCTATTCGCTCTCGGAATCTGCCGAGGATGGGGAAGGGGACCCGTTCAAGCTCTCGCGGACCTCTTTTGACTCGTTGGATGGTCCTGATCAGGATGTGTTGGAGGGTTTGGTTCTGGACTGGCAGGCTGTTCCGGAGTATTTGAACAAGAACTTGGAGGTCGTCGTCTCGACTAGATCGGGGACGGGACGGGCGATGGGGTTTTGGAGGGTTGTGTTGCAGCCGCTTCTTTCGGAGGTTTTGGGTGATGGCTCGGACTCAAGCTCGGTCTTGGGGTCGTCGGACTCTGGTTCGGGACGATCGGATGTGCGGTCTGAGAAGGATCGAGAGGGGTCGGACGGGTACCGCTCCCGCTGCCGAGTAACAGTAACAAGCAGCGCGGATACGATTCGCGAGTTCGCGAGGGGGCTGAGGGGGGATGACGGGGAGACGGTTGTGTTGCTGCTCAGCGGGGACGGGGGCGTCGTGGATTTGTTGAATGGGTTGTCGGACGACGGGGAGACAACAAAAGTGACGGTTGGGGTGTTGCCGCTCGGGACGGGGAATGCGTTGTTTTCTTCGCTTCATAAGCCGCTTTATGGAGAAAAAGGGCCGTCGGGGCTGGTGCTCGGGTTGAGGACGCTGTTTTTGGGGGGTGGGCGGGCGGAAGCGTTGCCTACTTTTCGGGCTGAGTTCTCGAGGGGGGCCGTGTTGGTGGGTGCTCCTGGTGCGGATGCTGCGTCGGAGGGGGATGGTGGGAGTGAGACTAGTGGTGAGGCGGGTGATGATAGTGACGCGACGGGGACGGGGACGGATGATACGCCGAGTGAGGGCGGCGGCGGCGGGGGGAGTGAGGATGTCGATGGCGATGGGCGGCGGAAGAACAACGCGGCGGCGGATAACAAGAGCATTGCCATCGATGGCACGGGGAGGACTGATGTCGGCACCGGGGAGCGAAGCAACGCCGCCCAGGTCCAGGTAGACCACCTCATAGGCGCCATCGTCGCCTCCTACGGCTTCCACGCCTCCCTGGTCTGGGAGAGCGATACCCCGTCCTACCGCCGCCACGGCGCCAAGCGCTTCGGCATGGCCGCCGCCGAGCTGCTGAAGGAATCGCACGCGTACGACGCGACGCTCGACATTGTCTCCCCTTCCTCTCCCACATACACACGTGTGCGGCATACTTCTGGTACCGGGAATAAGTTCAATTACATCCTCGCCACGATGGTGTCGAATCTCGAAAGGGGGTTTACCATCTCGCCCGAGAGTAAACCGATCGACGGAAAGTTGAGGGTTGTTCACTTTGGGGATGTCGGCGGGGAGAGGACTATGGAGATTATGATGGGGGGGTATAGGGGGGGTGAGCATGTCGGGATGCGGTGGAAGGATGAGGACGAAAAAGAGGATGGGGTGGGTTATGAGGAGGTTGAGGAGATGAGGGTTACGATTTATGAGGAGGATTCGAGGTGGAGGAAGGTTTGTGTGGATGGGACTATTGTTGAGGTTCCTAGGGGCGGGTGGATGACTGTGCGTAGGGAGGTGGGAGTTGAGAGGTCGAGGGTTTTGGTTCCGAGGGATGTGGTGTAGGTGTCTCTGTCTGTTGACGTGCGCGACAGGTATCTCCTGGCTTCCCAGTTGTGTGGATTGGTGTGTTTTTTCTGGATGCTTATTCTGTTTCTCGTCGTGGGTTGGGGAGAGGAGATGTCCAAGACTTCCGCTTCTGTCCTGAGGGATGCTTACGAGGAGCCTACGAGATTCGGGATTGGAATTACAGCATCTGATCCTCGCCTAGGTCTGGGGTTTGTGGTGTCTTCCCACCGGTTTCTACCTCTGTTTGTGAAGGCATTGACCTCTTTAGATGTGAGGATGGGTTCTGGGCGGCCGTTGGTGCATCGGGGCCCTGGTTTTTTACCTTCATCAGATTTCCCTTTCCCGTCGACGAGTGTCTTATTCTCATGGATGGACCGGTACGTTTTGTCGATGGATTTCTGTCTTTTCATCGAAGGTTCGGCGGTTTCACGTTCCAACTCTTCCTGATTAGGTACCATGATACTTCCCTTTATTTCCTTATGACCGTTTCATTTTCCGATGAACAGCTCCTCTTTATGAAGAGGCTAATGACCTTACGATAGACCCAAGCAGTTAGCAATGACCAGACCCAGATATGTTTTCTTATTTTCTCTCGTATCAGACTACACACCCTATGCATTACAACAACAGACAGCTAATCACTCTCCAGCAACTTCTTCACCCTCCTCTCCATCAAATCCTCAAACTCCTGCACACCCCCTTCCAACTTGACCAACCTCCCAGTCCTCAACCGATACACCACCCGCCTCCTCATTTCCTCGTCATCCGCCTCACTCCCATCCGACCCATCCTCATCCTCTCCCTCATCCTCCCTCAGCCCCTCGATAGCCCCCCGCATAAACCACCGATCGTGCGAAACCAGCACCACAGCGCCCTCCCAATCCCTCAGCGCCTCCCTCAGCGCCGTGACCGTTTCATAGTCCAGATGCGTCGTCACCTCGTCCAGCACCAAACACTGCGGCCGCTTCCACAAAATCCGCGCCAGCGCGAGCCGCACGAGCTGTCCGCCGGAGAGCTTGCGGACGGGTATATCCGACGCGATACGTCCCGGCAGACCGAGCGACCCCAGCAAGCCGCGGAGATCGCCTTCGTCCAGGGCGCCTTCTACATCCCGTGTCATTAGCGACAACGCCGTCAGGGGCGGTTCAGGGGAGTCCGGAGGCGGGCACAAGGCCTGCAGCTGCTCGACGGCATGTTGCGAGTAATACCCCAGCTTCATCCTCGGATGCCGGGTTATCGTCCCTTTGGTCGGCTTGGTCTCGTCCACGAGCAGACGGATGAGCGTCGTCTTGCCGGAGCCGTTGAGGCCTAATATCCCGACGCGGTCGCCCATGCTGACTGTGAGCGTGACATCCTGCAATGTCGGAGTGACAGACGAAGCTTTGGACCCGCGCGGCGGCGGGTACGAGAAGCTGACACCCTCGAGACTGATCAGCGGCCCCGGGAAGCGCAGGTCCGTCGGTTCGGGCAGGACGACCGACACCCCCCTTTCCTCGGGCGGGATTTCTATCTCGGCGCGGTTCGACGTGAAGTAGCCGACCATGTCGCGGTTCAGCTTGAAGCGGGTGCCTTTGGCCGACACGTTCATGCCAGTGCGCTCGTCGAGGCGCTTCTGGCGCGACTTGGCCTGCCGGATTTTGTTCTGGTCGTCGGCCTTGCGACCTTGGGCCATGTTGTGGCGGATTGTTTCTTGCCTGCCGTTGGAGGTTAATACCCGAAAGGAGTCTGGGGAGGAGGAAACATGCATATGTGCCCGCTGCTTGTCCTGCGCCTCCTTCATCTTGACCAGATACCGCCTCTTCTCCGACTGCGACGCCTCGTAGAGCGCCAGGTCGCCATGAAAGTAGACGAGCGTCTTGTCCTTGATGATCAGTAGGTCGGTACACAGCGAGATAAAGTCGCGGTCGTGCGACACGACGAGCAAAGTCGGCGGCGGATTTTCAGGAGACGGGTCGGCAGAGAGCGACTGCAGGTAGCGCTGCAGCCAGATGATGCCCAACAGATCCAAAAAGTTGGTCGGCTCGTCGAGGATCAGGATGTCGGTTTCTTGCAATAGCGTGATGGCGAGCAGACTGCGCGTACGCCAGCCGCCAGACAGAGACGAAGCTGGGATCTTCATGTATGCGTCTGTAAAACCTAGACCGACGAGAATCTTTTTGGCGCGCGACTCGATGTCGGCCAACCTCGACGGCTCGACCTGCAGCTGCAGCTCAGCGAGAAGATCTGCCGCCTCCTGGGTCTCGGCTTGCAGAGCGTCCGACGGAATCTCATCCTCGGGCTGCTCCATCCTGGACAAGTTAGTCTCTGCCGCTCGGGGGTTTAGGGGCTATCCTTACAAAACAGCATATTCGGCCACCTCCTTCTCGTAGTCGACCAGCGCCTTGCGGGCCGCCATCCCCCTCGCGCCGCTGCGCAACCTTGCGTCCTTGTCGAGCACGAAAAGGCGCTTCTGCATGCGCTCATGTCGGAGATTTCGGAGCGCCCGCAGCGCGCCGTACGGGTCGGACCCGTTGACGCCATCTGACAGGCCGTTAATCTCGCGCTCCAGCTCGCTCTTGGCTGTGGCCTTGTCAATGACATGGTCCAGCACTGACGGGCCCTCGGCAGCTTTGGGGACGCCTAGGGGCGCCTCGGTGACGTCGACCTCGCCGCCGTTGGTCTGCTGGAGGATGGCAATGCGCGTCTTTTCGGGGATGCCGGGGATGAGCTTCTCGGCGATGGCTCTCAGGATGGCTTTGGTGGTTAATATGAGGTAAAAGTGTTACTGAGGAGACATACTCGACTTGCCGGTGCCGTTCCGGCCGACCACAGCATAGCGACTGCCTGCTTTGAGTCGCAGCTTGGCATTGTTGAGGATCTCTGTGCCTTCGGATACCTTTGCCTTGCCGCGAGCCTTTGCGCTTTTTGGGACGTCGCCCGAGGTGACGGTGATGTTGAGGCCCTCAATGTCGAGCTGTGGATGTTGGCGGTGTTATTTGACAATGCATGACTTAGACAAGAGACAATACTGACCTCGCGGTAGTTGGGCGTCTCGATGTGGAATCTGGTCTGTTTGCACGACACTAGGATGGTCGACACCGACTCGGCCGTCATCGACGTCATTTTGGTCGTCGTATCAATTGCTGGGGCAGACAAACTGCACGATGTCGGTCTCACATCTCAGGCTCTCGATTATGGGGCATCTCTATATAATCCCTATAATCACGCCAGAGGGCAGAGACAATGAGGTGATGGTTGCTCCAATCATGTTCTTGCTCCGGCTCAGGTGCTCCCAACTGTCGGTTCCAGTTTCGGGATGCACTGCAGCTGCCGGTAGGCCTTGTGACTCACGCCGACGGCGGTTGCTGCTTTTTTGCGTTTCGGGTATTTTCCACACTTGAGATCTTCAATTACACCAAACCAGCAGAACATTGAGGCGGTGCGATTGACTCCATGTCGAACACTGGTATTCGACCTTCATCACCGCTGCCGTCTACAATGGAGATTAAAGAGCCCGCTCCAACTCATTCCAGCAGTGCCCCCTCGCAACCGCCACAAAACAGTCACTCCCCGGAAACGCCAACTTGTCGCTGTGATTATTGCAATTCTTGTGCGGCCACCCGTTGTAGTCTATACACTCCTTGATGGTACCACTCGGCCGCTTGCACCGCCCCTCGTCGATCTTGTAGACGACCGAACACACCTTGCTCCCATGGTTCTGGTAACAACTGCCCCCGTCCCCATCACCCCTTTTCCTCACAGATCCATCATGATCATGGTCATGATGATGCATCCCATGCCGCCACCCAAAGTCGTACACATGCACATTCTGTGTCTGGCCATGCTTGCGCAGCACCGTCGCCGGCTCAACAAGATGAATAATCCCATTCTCGATGCGATTCGCCGCGACGCCCCGGACCTCGTCGGTCTGGTACCGGCCGAGCACGGCGCAGTCGCCATCGATAGTCACATGCGGGAGCTCGCCCATGTCGCTCGCCTCGACGAGCGCGCCGCCGTGCCGGACGAGCGCGCGCTGGACGGGGAAGTAGACGCGCATGGCCCGCTCGACGGGGTCGTAGTAGGCCGACGTGATGGCGTCCCACTCGGCCGGGCGGGACGCGATGGCCTCCTCGATGTCTGACAGCTCGCCGGACGTCATGATGATCTTCTTGAAGCCGACGAGCTTGATGGTGTTGTTGGGGAGCTCGTACGACAACGTGTCGAGGTAGCGCTCTTCGAAGCGGCGGATGGCTTCATCCCGCGCCAGGAGGGCGTGGCGGTCGGGTGCCGCGAGGGTCGAGGTGGTGAGGAGGGTGGTGAGGATGAGGGCGAGCTTCATGGTGGCGGTGATGATGACTATTGGAATTCGAGTTATCCTCTAGAGAGGTAGGTATATATACTTGACCTGACTACCTCTACATGACTGAGACAAACCGAGACAAACATCCGGACCATCTCGTCCGACCTTCAAGTCGGTCAACCACAATGCCGCGCCCCCGACTGGTGATATCTCTCATGATGTTGATTGCGGTGGTATCAAAGGGAGTGCGCCAACAAAAAAGTCCGTTCCATAATATGGCTAATATTGTTTACTCCAAAAACCATTGGACACCCAATCTAATCGCGCGTGGCTTGGTACCTACCCGGGTCCTGGGATCTGCCGCTGCACACATCCAGACGATCCAGACGAGAGATGTCATGTTATTTATATCTTGAATCACATAAACAAACTGCCAGTGGTTTTCCTGAGACGATCCTCGCAGTAGTCTGCAGCTTGTTGAGGAGAGATAGAGAGATATATATACATTTACCCTTTCTTGGCTGCGGTTTATCCTATCGTCGGTGTTAAAAAAGGGGGGGAAACAAAGTGTCGCGTGCTCAGCCACCTATCGAGGTTACATGCAACAACAAACCGGCTGCCATGTGTGGTCCGCGGGTTAACATTTTCCACGAGGCCAAGGAAGGCTTGTTTGGGATGAGGGGAATATCAGAAAGCCGTATTCCGTACGACGCCCCTTTTCCCTCGTCGATATCCCGCCAACGTGCCTTCTTCACACCTCCAAAAAAGCCCATACTGATCAACACCTTCACGGCCGAATCCTGGTTGACAATTTAATAAGATATTGATATTTTGTATTAGATTATAGACTAATATCTCTGTGACAAGATATTAAAAAAGGTCAACGACCGTGATGCCAAATGCAGAATAGCCACCCACCCCCTTCTTCCTTTATCCCCAGATCATCATGGACTCATCCCATATATCCTCCCGGCTTCCCCTCTCCCTTTCCTCACCCATTCATCACTTGGGAAAGTAAGCATCAGCATACATAGCCCCCGGCGAGCTGGGATACTGTGCACTCCCCGGGAAGTCATGCGCCATCCCCGCCGAAGAATGCGGCTTCTTCTGATCCCGCAAATGGCCCATCTCGGCCGCGAACGTCGTCGTGGCCACCCAGCCCACAGACTTGCGCGGGCTGACCTCCTCCATCATCTGGTCGATCTGCTCCAGCGTGAGCCCCTTCATCTCCGGCACGAGGAAATAGGCAAAGATCAGCGAAAAAATCGTCAGCGTCGCCCACACGAAGAAGACGCTCGGCCCGAGCCCGCCCTCGTCGTTGCCGACCATGAAGGGCGTGATGGTCGCGATGATGCAGTTCCAGAACCAGTTGGACGCCGTCGACAGGCCGACGCCGCGCGACCGGATCGGCAGCGGGAAGCTCTCGCCCACGGTGACCCAGCCGACGGGACCCCAGGTCGTGGCGAAGCAAAAGATGTTGATGCAGATGAACGCAATCATGGCCTTGACCGCCGCCTCGTTGTGCTCGCCGTTCGCATTCTCCCGTCCTGCCGTCACGCCCAGGATCGCCACGATGTACTGCGCGATGATCATGCCGACACCTCCCAGCAACAAGAGCATGCGACGTCCGAACCACTCGACGGCAACGAACGAAATGGGCGTCGACACGACATTGACCAAAGTCGACACGAGCGTCGTCTGGAACGGGTCCGGGCCGTTCTTGAGCTGCTTGAAGAAGATGGGCCCAAAGTAAAAGATAAAGTTGATGCCCGTGACTTGTTGCGCCATCTGCAGACCGGTTCCCAGCAACGTCCGCCGCAGGTTGCTGTTGCCCTTGCGCAGGCTACCCTGGAAGCACGCCATCCAGGAGCCGATGTAGCTCGTCTGCGGGATCATCTGCATCTCGTACTCGTGATTGGCGACGATTTCGGCCAGTTCGTCCTTGATGAACTCTGATTCGACCGGCTGGCCACGCACGATGGCCAGGTCCTTGGCTGCCATGTCGAGTTTGCCTTTCTGGACGTGATAACGGGGAGACTCGGCTGTTTCTTGTGTTAGGCAACCCTCAGGAACATAAAAACGGGGGCGAACGTACGCAACAGATACAAACCAACACCGAGGATAAGAGCCCACAGGAACTGGACGCCGATCGGGATACGGTACGAGCCCGAGTCGCTGCGCTTCGAGGTCGAATACGTCACGCAGTTGGCCAGCAAGATGCCCAGAGTGATACAAAACTGATAACCCGAAACCAAGGCGCCACGGATCTTGCGAGGGGCGATCTCCGACATGTACAAGATGATCACGGCCGAGATGAAGCCGACACCCAGACCGGCAACGAGACGGCCCATGACGAACAGAGCCTCCTGGTTGGTCGACGCGATCTGCAGCACGCAGCCTCCGCTGAAAACAAGACAGCCGTAGATAATGGTGATGCGACGGCCGATAAAGTCGGCAAGGTCGCCGGCGATGAGGGCGCCGAAGAAGGTTCCGCACGACAGGATCGAGGTCATGAGCGACACGGTCGACGACGGCAGGGCGAAATTCTCCGAGTTGGCGATGCCGATATAGCGCTTCTCGTCGTAGTCGTACGGCACGCCCGTGTACATGCTGACGAAGTAGGGCATGATAACTACACCACCCATCCAGCCCGTATCATAGCCAAAGACTGTTTTGTTAGATATATGGCCCAGATACTACATCAGGGACACATACAGATGCCACCAAAGGCGGCAAAGGCGCACAGCAGGTAGGCCTTGAAGGTGACGGGGGCCTCGATCCGCGACAGGTCGGAAGTGCCCTGGATAGGGACGAAGCCGGTGCTGCCCATGCCCATCCTGTCTGACAACGAGGGGTCCTTCTCAACCGGGTACTGGGAGGAGGGCATTTGAACGGGCGGACCGATGACTGGGAAGTTATGTCATGCCGGGGACGCAACGAACCGGAAAACACAGCGAACAACAAAAAGCCCGACCCAGAAGATGGAGGAGACGAAAGAGAAACGGGCGGGGGTACCCATTTTCTATAATAATACCTGGGGGAGGTAAGATGCGAAGTGGTGTTACGCTAGGCAAGGCTCCAGCAGGGGAGGGAACATGGCCTCGGGAGCACGAGCAAGGAGGTCCACGACTCAGCCAGCCGGAAGCTGTCCGGCTTCACGTCTCACCACTGCACCAGTGACAGCGGGCCTGGTCCGCACAGGGCCGAGTGCCGATCCGGCCCAAGTGGTTGGTCGAGACCATGGTCCAACGCGGTTCTGCTCTCGAGGACACAAAAGCTGCCAAGGCGAAGACACTTCTTCAACACACGTTTCCGCCACGGTGCGCCCAGCTATGACATTCGCATCCGCAGCTACCGTCGATAGTCCAAAAAGCAGGCGGCAGGAGAAGCGAAAGAAAACAAAAGAAAATTGAACAGAGGGGCCAGGACCCTGTGCCAAGAGGCGCCGGCCCAAGTCCGGCCCGCCAAAAGAAAACACTTACCCGACACCGCCGGCCTCGATCTCGACCGGCCGAAGTCTCAAGTCTTTTGTTGGTTCACTTGGAAAAATATCACCAGGCGCGGGTCCTGTTGGGCGATCAGAGCCCAGGATGTCAGCCCGCACCCGCCTTATCTGCATCCTCGAAGTATCGCGGGTGCTGAGTGGTTCGGCTGCGGTCGAGGAGGGGGCGATCGTGGGAGGAGCGCAACAGGTTCGCGCAAAGCGGAAAATGATCGGATTAAGCTTTGCTTGGCGCTGTCAGGGGAAGGCCGCTACAGCCAGCCAGCCCCTTTTGACGACCCCCTGGAGGTGGTGGGTAAGAAAGTCGGGGCACTCGAGCTGGTGCCCTGTTTTTGACACCGCTTTGTGGCATTGTGCAGTTGTGAAAAGGGGTTCGCTTACACTACCTACACTAAAGTAGTGTACCCCTCCGCATCAAGTGGACTTCTCCATCAACACCATGTGGACGCCGGTGGAGAGGCTCGCGAACGAAGTGATTCCTCGACACAGCTAAGGAGCAAGCCGGCGTCGTTACCAAGTGGGTTCTGGCACCAGTAGCGGAGCCGCATTCGCAGTCCAGCGGCAGCACGTGGATGGGCGTGTCTGCTTTCGGCCCTTTCGTCAACCGCATTGCCTGTCAATTACCGCACAGACGGGCCTGTCGCGCGACTGCACGCCATGGTTGGCGAACCATCCCCATCCGACATCGTTTCCCCGCGCTGTCGCATTTCTGGGGAACCGACGTGGAGAGAGCTGAAGAACTGGAGCTGCACAGACCGTTCGTCGCGTGTTCAGACGGCGCGGGGAGAGTAGTGTAATGGAGAACCCGTGGGGAATTATCAGAGGATTTATCGGTGTGGATATCGACAAAGTGATTGTCGTTGGCAATTTCAGCGACGACGCTGCGGCAGTTTTCGCGGTGGCAGGAAGCACAGTCCCGGAAAAGAGTCAAAATGCATGATGTTTGAAGAAAACCGGTAACTCGAAGCAGTGAGACATGCAGTGATCCGCTGTCAAAAAAAAAGGAAGAAAGCGTTAGGGCTGATGGTGACGTGCAGCCGACCGCTATCGACGCCACGAGCGCACAAATTCCCGAAAACAGCCAACGAGCACGAGCCCGCTGTCGCCATCAGTTTGACAGGTCATCTGGAACAATTGCTTTTCCTGGATAATGGGAAAAACAACTCCGTAGCAAAGATAAGGGATTTCTGGGCAGGGGCATCTTGGCAAACCATGGAGGACTCGGTAAGGTACGGAGCATCATCGATGGGCATTTCTGGGAGCACGCAGCGCGGGGTGCATCGGACGAAGCGACCCGTCCAACCAACTCTCCGGGACGCGGTGTGGTGGTGACCGACGATGCGACCATCACCGAGTTGGAAGTTCCGGGTCCCAATCTTACCAACAGCCGGGTGCCGCGAGGCTCCCAATTTCCCGGGCGAAAGACATGTCTTGCCATCATGCATTTGCTCTTCCGACCGGGTTTTCGAAGGACCCACCTTTCCGTTGTCTTTAACACCTCGAAGCAGACAGCAGCAGCGATGGACATGCACCTGGTCTGTCTTGTTGACGAGGTCCCCCGTGAGGTTCGTACCCCTTTTAAAAAGGTCCGGCCCAAAAGAAAATCTGAATCTGACGGTTTTTTCCAGGTCGTCGACCGCCTCCTCGCGACCTCGCATGCCCGCATGCAAGATCTCGCGCCCGGAAGCCCACAGACACTGACCCCCGTCGGCCCCGAGATCTGTGACCCGGCCGCGCTCCTCGGGCAGACCCCGGACGCCGTCTCCCGCCTGCTCGGCCCCGCGCACGAGCTGTTCGTCATCCTGGATGCGCGCTCCGTCGAGGACGACACGGCACTGCTCGTCGCCCGCGGGTCTTTGCTTTATGACAGGGGCGACGACGCCGTCGACTCGGTGCGGATCGCGTTCACGGAGGCCCAGTGTCTGGTTACGTCGCTCGAGATGCGCACTTCGGGGTTTGAGGAGCTGCAGAGCATTGCAAACTCCCAAGGCGGCGTGTATCGGCCGGGACCGCCGCCGCAGAGGGGTGGACCCGCGCCGCGCAAACCGCTGAGTAACTCCCTAGAATAGGGTGGAGGATTAATACATAACTTGGTCGCGGTTCTCAGTTTCTTGCATCGGCGTGTGTCATACTTCAGTCCATGTATGACTCTGTGATGATTTAGTTATGTGTTTGTCCTACAATACTGCTGGTTCTCGGTATCGAGAGCAAATCGACGGACAGAACATATCTAGCCCATCACATTCCAAGCGGTATCAATGTTTACATAGTTTTCTCTGAAGAATCCAAGTCTTTAGTGGCGTCGAGATGAGGCTCGCAGATCAATGCCAAGCCTCCGCAAAAGCAAATCCAGGAATGGAACAATAGGCACTAGCCAGTTCCGGCCGCGCCACACTCCACCTCACCTCAGCTCAACTTCGAACTCGCACGCCCGATGAATAGACAAAAGTCGTCAACGTCGACGTCGACGGCAGATTCATCATGGCGTTGATGACACGGCGAAAGGCGGTGCTGCTCGCCCAGCTCGCCGCCCTGTTCGTCGTGGTCCTCTTCCTCACATCGCACTTTGGTGTGCTCCCTGACCTGCCGGTCTCCTTCTCGGCCCCCTCCGCGCCGCCCAAGGCCCACCACATCGGCTTCTCCGTCGACGACCATGACGGCACCACCCGAGCAGACGATGGTGACGACTGGGTCTCTCCCATCGAGGTGGAACGCTTCACCAACGTCTCCTCGCTGCTCCCGTCCATCCTCGACCCGGCCGACACGTCCATCGACCGCATGACGTGCCCGCCCCTGAACGCCACGCGCTACGGCTACCTCCGACCCACCACCGGGGGGCCGAACACCTCCGGCCGTCCGTACCAGTACGTCTTCGTGCTCAACCTGCGCCAGACCGTCGGCCTGCTCCCGCGCCTCCTCGGGTCCGTCGTCGAGGCGATCCGCTTCCTCGGCCCGGCCCACTGCGCCCTCAGCATCGTCGAGGGCAACTCGGACGACGGCACGCTCGAGGTCCTCCGGCTGCTGGCCGAGCCCCTGGCGGCCATGGGCGTGCCCTACTGGCTGATCACGAGCCCGCTCAAGCCGGCCGCCGGCGACCGCATCACCAAGCTCGCCCTGCTGCGCGCGCTGGCCGTCGAGCCCGTCACCGGCCCGCTCCCCGCCGCCCTGCGGGACGCCACCACGCTCGACGCCGACGGGAAGCCCGAGGTCCCCGCGCCGAATACGTACTGGGCCCTGCCGCGGGCTGCTGCTAACCTCACCAGCCTCGTCGGCAAGCTCAGCCCGGACGCGACCGTCATCTTCGCCAACGACGTGGCCGCCTGCGCCGAGGACTTGTTGGAGTTGGTGCACCAGCGCCTCGCGCAGGGCGCCGACATGACGTGTGCCATGGACTGGGCGCACGGCGACGGGGACGACGTCGATTTCTTCTACGACGTCTGGATCGGCCGCGGGATCGACGGCGATCTGTTCTTCGAGATTGACCCGCTCACGCTGCTCTGGGCCGGCGCGACGCATCTGTTCCCTCATGAGCATGTCGCGCGCGCGCGTCTTGCCGCCGGCGTGCCCTTCCAGGTGTTTGCGTGCTGGAACGGCGCCGTGGCCTTTGCGGCGGCGCCGCTGGAGCAGGGACGGGTCGGGTTCCGGTGGCCGAAGCAGGATGAGTGCTATCAGGGCGAGGTGCAGCTTTTCTGTAAAGATATGTGGGCTGCCGGGTCGGGCAAGATTGCGGTTGTGCCGAGTGTGAATTTGCAGTATACGGATGCCGACGGGCGGCATATCAAGAAGGCGAGGGGGTATGTGAGCGACTTTGTGAGGGGGACGAGGCCGGATACCGGGCCGGTGGATGATCCCGAGGCGTTGGTTGGGGTCGATGTTGGGGAGCAGATTGGCTGGAGGGGGCCGCCTGAGCAGGTCAAGTGCATGCCGACTTTCTCTAATCAGAAGTGGCTGCCGTGGAATGAGAGTCTGGTGTGATTGTTCTGGCGTTTGCTCGGTATGGCTTGGTACGGCCGACTGGCTTGGTTGGCGATACGTTGTATCATTTTGTAATATTGGGGCATATTTGGATACATCATGGCTTTTAGAGAACATCCCGGGATGGTGTATATAGAGTATAGATAGAAGAGCAGTTACCGCCACAAGACTAGCCAATGAACTGATAGTTGTTTAGAAGTGCATATGCCGGGTAACATATACTCCTGCACAACAGTATAAATCCCCCTTCCGCCACCTGAAAACAACGAATGATAGGCTTCATGTCACACCCACAATCCTTCTCAACAATAGTTGCTCGTCTTGGAACCCACTTCTGCGATATCAACCGCCCTAGAACGGCTCACTCATCAACACCTTGCGAAATAAATAATGCGTCACCATTACGCCTTTGTTGTTAGATCCTGACGCCATATGCGTGCTGAGAAAGTACAGTAATACTCTGCGGATTTGCCTCTCTAGACAGCCCGGCTCCCCCTTTCAAATATAAGATGAGGATATCAAGCCCAACAAAACTTCACCAACGCCTCGAGCATCTCCTTGTTTCCTCTTCCTCAGCAAACACAACATGTGTCCCCTGCACAGCACCATGAGATATCTCCAAGCAAACCAACCCTCCTCAAGACATACAATCACAACAACAACTCAAACCCCCTGCAGATACGAAAGGAGATGTGCCCCCCCTTTTTCTCCTTTTCCACCACAGGACTTACATCACCCAACCGTACTCGTCAACCTGATCAGCTCACGCCCGTCACACCCCAACCCTAGCCCTTGCCGACGGAGTCCATCCACCAACCGCGTACTTGCCACTCGAATAGACACTGCCAACAATATGCCATTGGCGAACACTCTTGGATAGGTTGGCAGGCTTACACAGTTGCCTCTTCCTCCTTACCAAAAGGAAAGGGACTGTCAAGCCACTCAACCCCGTGAACATCCTATATATGGACATAAAACCGGTACGACAGCAAGGCTGAGCACCCCATCCCGTAACCATCTCCACCCCCCTTTACCCCCCTCACAGGTATGTACAGCATCATCCAACCCCCCTCACACCACATAGACACTCAACCACCAGACAGATACCAAAAAACACAGCTAATCACGCAAAAGACGTGTGCAAAGCCGGTATGTGATTTGTCCTCAGGGCAATTACGAACAAGAATTCCTCCTCCACTCCCACTCCCACTCACTCCTCATCAAGACCCGAACCAAACCAAAACCCGTAACGCGCACGCCGGCCTGAACAACAAACAAAACCCAACCAACCTCACAAAAACCTATTCCCCCCCTCCCCAGAACTTGCACCCTGAGCAAGGAAGAAGAAAATTAAAATACACAGCATGTCATGAATGCATCTCATCTTGATCAACGCGACGAGCCCACAACAGGTTTAAACCTCTTGAATTTTCCCAGCTTCCAGGGGACACAGAGAGAGGGAGAGAGAGAAAGCAACCACAGAACTGAAAAAGCACCCTGTTCTTCTTGATCGCCCAAAACGTCCCTCGCATTAAAACGCCCGGTCGATCTCTTCTTGCGTGTGTGTTGACAGGGTTTTTGCCGAAGAAAAGAAAAGAAGAAGGGAGTCGTTGCCAAGAATCCGCACCAGCACGCCAAACTTTGCACTCGAAAAAAAAGGGGTGCGAGGGTTTTTGTTGATGTCCATGTCGTTATCTCGTGTCTCATGCAAGCACTGGTTCTCTATGTGGAGAACCCATCATGTGCCATGAGCCTAGAGCAGCGCAGCAATACCGGCCAGGACGAGCGCAAAAGCACCAGCGGGCGTCGCGGCGCTTCCGGCACCCGTCTGGATCTTGGTCGGCGTGGGCGAGGGCGTGAAGCCGGCGCCGCCAGCACCACCACCGGGGGCCGTCGCCGTGATGTTAGCGCCGCCCCAGCCGCCCGAGGGCGCAACCGTCGACGAGCACGACGTCGAGTCGGCCGGCCAGCTGGACACCGTCGAGTTCTTAGCCGGCGTGATCTTGGGCGCCCACGAGCTGCTCGTCGTCGGCTTGGCTGTTTGCGACACGAGACCGCCCGCGATGCTGTACGCGGCCGCGCACGCTACGACGTCCATACCGTTGGGGCAGCACCACGTCTCGTCCTCCTTGTCAACCGTGCAGTAGTACCCGGCGTCGCAGGAGTCTGATGATCATCTGTTAGTATCGCTTCTTTTTCCTTAACCAAAAAAGAAAACGGCATCAAAAAAACTTACTGCCGGACCCGTTAGGGCAGCAGATCTCGGCGGCCCCGGGGTTGAAGCAGTGCACCTGCTCATCCGACGACGCACACGTCTCGTACCCGGCTCCGCAGGCCTCGGCGCAGGTGGCGCCCGTGCCGCACACGGCCGCGGTCGGCTGGTACCCGGGGGTGTCGTCGCGACGGAAGAGATCGCGGAGCGACGTCTTCATGAGCTGGGGCTTGTAGGGCGCGGGCTCGGCGGCGACGTGGGCCGCCAGGGCGAGCGCCGCCAGCGCAGAGAGCTTGACGAGCATTGTTGTGAAGAAACAAGTTTCGGGGGCGGTTTTAATCCGAGTCGATTTAAATCGCAGGTCGGTTAAAACAATCGAGACGGACCCGGAAAAGTGATACTAGGGTATCGATGGCCCGTAGGTTCTGTTGTGCGTGGGAAACGAATGGATAGAGTTGCGGAACTCTGGGGTTTAAGGAGCGACAGTTTCTTCGAGGTGCGAAGAGGTGAAGAGGTGAAGCGGGCGGGTTGGGAGGATAAACGAAACGAGATGGACGAGCGAGAGGCAGGCCCCCGGGTCTTGTTCTGCGCACAGTAAAATAAGAGCGGGCGCCAGGGTGTCGTCCTCCTCAGGAACCGGCAGGCGCTGCAGGTACCCGGCCCGCAGAGCTTGCAGTCACGATACTTTGGGGCCGTGGCAGCCACGCCGCGACCGTCTCCTTAATTTTAATGTCCACGCACTGTCCGCACTGTGTGTTCCTGCATTTCGATCTGGCCGTTGACGAACAGCCAAACAGAAAAGCATCCCCTCCGTCCTGGAAGCTCATCATCTCCCCAACACAGGCCCGTTTGATGATTGCTGCAGCACCATCACGCGCGTCGCAGCTTCTTTGAATTCCATCGCGAGTTTTGCGCGACTCTGCGCAGCTAAGTGTTTCTTTCCGGTGAGTGCACTGTGTGCGGCCAAGAAGTGCCGGTCCCTTCCAAGAGAGCAGCACCGCCGGAGGGTCAGCAGTCTGGCCAAGCAACCGCCAAAAAAAATCCAGGCCGCCCGCCAGCCAGCGTGTCACCACCTCCGCCAGCGTCGCCCGCCCACCGCCAATCGATTGTGCGGTGCGCTGGCGACAAAAGACACATCCCAGGGCCAGCGAAATGAGCCAAGCAGGGCCGTCGCCACCCCGATGACACTGGCAAAAAGCTGAGCGCCCAGCAATTGTTGGCAAGGCGCGGCATAACAAATAAACAGGAGCGACAAGAAAACCGGGCACCGCCTTTGCGTCGTGCCTGCTTTTCGCTCACCTGCCTTGCCGGCTCAAATGAATCCATCGTCACCGCCCCGCCAGAAATTGATCCGGAATCTCTGATAAATGGCAGTCCGTGCAGGCTGACATCCAAAGAAAGAACAGCCGGACTGTTTGGTGGGGCCAATCCAGGTGGCTCAAGCTGTTCCTGCGTCGGTGCTGCAGATGGCCCAACGACGATGACCGTCAACCGGAAGCTGCCATTGGCTGCGCTAATGTGGCCTGTGCGCCAATGACGGCGCTCCGGCGCCGACTGACGGCCAGCGCTTGCGGTGACACACCAAGTCATTGAGCTGGCAGCAACAGACATCAAGCTACAATTCACCTCATGCTTCCCATCATCAAGCCAACTAAGAATCTAAAACGCCCGTTAGCGCAAGTCTCACAACGACGGCAACTGTAACAAGCCACAGCCAGATTCTTGCGCGCAGCAAAGCAAGGCCCAAGCCATCACCGACGCAGACGTGGGTTTATTGGGCTAGCTCTATCGCTAGATAAGATGCACAGAGACATTCTCGTTATTCCGTACAAAACAACAGACCGCGGCAAAGTTATGGGGTATCAGACAACCGTTGAGGGCTTGGTACAAGAGGAAAGACATCTTCCAACAAACAATTACAAGCTCAATCACTTCAACATGTGACACTTGTCGTACAAGTAGACTGCACTTCTCCGTTGCTCTCCGTTGTGGCTGTCCCTTCTAATGCCTCTGTATTATATCACGCTTCCATCGAGCTGTACAATTGACGCTTCTCGTGATTATCGTGCTTGCGGTAAGCCCAGTCTATTCCTCTGTCTCGCCATGTCCACCAGTGGACACCAAACCAATACCGGTTAACTAATCCACGCGTCAGTGTGGTAGTGTGCGGAAGGCATGTGCAACATACACACAGGCAAACGGCCCTCCCGCTGCTGTATAAAATGGCGTGTTTGATGCTGAGCCCGCAGCTTCTTAAGCCCACATGTCATAATCGACAAGGAGACCATGATCCTCCTGGGGATCGACCAACCCCCCCTAGAAGTCATGGTCCGTAAGGGGATCATGGACCTCTCCGCATTCGTCGCACACGATTTCTTTCGAGTCATCCTCGTCCACATCGGCGTCGTACTGTTCGAGGACGGACCCCCAAGTCCGGCTGAACTCGGTCCATTTTCGAGCACTCGAGTCACGCGTCAGCGGCGTCAGCTTCCAAATTGTCTTCTTCTTCTTCCACATCGACTCGGGATGGCCGGGCACCTCGGGGGTAGCCTCGAGCTCTGGATCATCGTGAGTATGATGGTGATGATGCGCATAAACTTCGGGGGCTGGGTCCCGGGCGGCTGCCATCTCCCTTGCGACCAGTTTCCACGGCCGGACGATCTTGGGGCTAACCTCGCAATCGTCCATCTTGCGGAGTTGGCCGTTGTTCTGGATAAACGTGTCGCGCGCCTTGAGAAGCAGGCCGTCATCCCTCACCATGCCCGAGAGATCCAGCATCACCTTGCGGCCTCTCTCGTCATGCGGCAGGCCGGTAAGCATCAATTCGTCGATAGTGCAACCTAGGTCGTGAGCGGCGAGGCGGTGGAGGTCGTGATCAGGGTACATCAGGTATTCGCGGGGAAAGTTGACGAAGTCGATGCGCAGCGCCGTGAGGTTCGGAAACAGGCGGGGTCGGTCCTGCTTCTTGGGGTGCGAAGGGTCGAACGGCGGGCGGAGGGCGTCGAGGAAGTCGATAAGTTGAAGCCAGGAGTAGCTTTTGTACCCTTTTCGAGACAACGTATTCTCCCGACGGCGCGGGACACACTTGATCTTAATTCTCTGTCCCGGAACGTTGCCGGTGACAGAGTGGCTCTTCATCTTATCGTCATAATACGTAGCTATGATACGGAGCGTAACGTCTGTAATGTTCTTGCGGAAGTCCGGGCTCAAGTTGGCGAAGTTGCGCAGAGCGCTATGTGAGGTGAAGACAAAACTGTTGTTCTTCCACAGAAAGCGGGTGCCTTCGTGGTGATAGACCTTGCACACAGCAAGACATCCGATGGCGATCTGGTTTCCGCGCCACCCTTCCTCTTGGGTTTGGGTGCCGGGTCGCAGCTTCGACATCGGGTCCACGATGGGATGGTCGCTTGTCAAAGCCATTTCCAAGATCACAAGTTGGATCTCGGTTGGGAGCGTGGGCAGCGGAGGCTGCTCGACTTGAACCTTGGACGATCTCAATCGACGTCTCTTTGTTCCGGCATGGGCTCTGGATTCAGGCAACCCGAGCGATAGAGCCGACGTTTCCGACCAGGAGATTCCATTTTCGCGGAGCAGACGCTTGAGACTCATGTTCTCAAGTGCCAATCTCTGGTTCTCGGAGCGGATGGGCTCATTGTACCAGGCCTCGGCGGTATCGCTCTGATCTCGCTCCTCAAAGGGGAAGTTTCGCTGCAGGATGTCAGTATGTAATGGCATATTAGGGACCCGCCAGGGTGCGCGTCAACCCTGATGAGGACTCACCGCGCGGTTGATGTGAGACATTTTTGCGAGCTCCCGGCGGAATCGCCGGATTGATGAAAAATGTCTTCGAAAGTCTCGAGCGATGGGCGAAGGGCCCAAAATGAATTGGAAGGCTCAAACTCCGACGACGTCGACGCGGCGTCGGCCAAAGTGGTAGCTGTGGGAAGGTGCAAGAAGGTGGAGTGAGATTGATCGTGTTAAAAAGAGCTGAGTAGCCCAGAACAGCACAGGCCCTCAAGCCTTTTTCATCCGATCTTGGAGAGGGGCGACGATTTGGGCGCCCGACTCGCAAAAGGGAATGAAGTTGGAGCACCTAGGTTGGGTCGACAATTGACGACGGCGCGATGGGTTGGATGCGATTCTGTCGACGTTGCTGATGGATCCTGGGGTTGGCGAAATGCGCGTGATCGCGTGTGCCGCGGTGAGTTTTCGGAGCAGGATCGCACCTTCCTTCAAAACCAGACCTTCAACAATCGGCGTCTGGCTGCGCCGTTTCAGGTCGGTGACACTGCTGGAGCTGGTTGTAAACGGTTGCAAGTGCTTTGTTCAACGAGGCGATTACTTACATGTCATCCCAGCGCAGTCAGACCCTCCGCCCAACCCGAACACCCAACCGGAATCACGCCCCATTTTATTGGACCTCACAATTTCATCCCATGTCCTTGACAAATCGCCCCAAGAGTCGTAATAATTCACCGAATTAGCGTTGGGGCAAACGCTACACGTCTGAAGCGGAAAAAGACGTCGGGTTCTGGGTTGACAACCTAAGTTGACATGTGACTATGAACTGTCTCTACATACTAGCTTTGCATGACGGGCCGCCAGTATTACTCTAGTTATGTTTTTGGTCGTACCCGGATGAGGTGCACGAGGTTGAGCAAGCATAAATCGATGCCATGTCCACCTTGAGCTCGATCCAACCGCTGGATAGAGATGTTTGTAAGTACCGTTTGTTCCGCGGATCAATGATCCCTGACGTCACCACGTTCGAGAGTGAACCTCCTCATCACCTTATGAGCCGTTTGAGATCGTCCCTGCATCGATGATGAAATGGTCGGCGCGGCGGTACGTAAACGGATCCCGAGCTGTGTTTGGGAGTAACAGCCACGCAAGAGTCTATGTATTATAAAGGTCACCCGACACCGCGGAACAATCTCTCGAATTTGTCACAGACACCGAAACAAGACACAGCAAACATGGCTCAACAATTCTCCAACACGTCGACCAAGCATGCCGACCCTTTCAAGGAGGCCAACCTCGACAAAGAGGTGCCTCTGGAGAAAAAGATCAACGACCTAGGCGAGTTCATCACGAACTGTAAGTTCGGCATGATGACAACGCTGGCGGCCGACAAGTCTGGCAACTTGGTCTCGAGATGCATGGCATTGACGGCCACGGCAAGTAGCTGCGTATCAAACCTCATGGCAAGAGCTAATAGAAGTAGGAGAGCGGCGGTACCGATCTCCTGTTCCACTGCAATAGCGAGTCCGGCAAGACGGACGATCTGGCAACCGATTCCCACATCAACGTTTCCTTCTTGAACAGTTTTGGGGAGTGGGCGTCCATCAGCGGTGTTGCCAGCGTCGAGACGGAGCGGTCTCTTGTCAAGAAGTACTACAGCGCCCACTTGAAGGCATGGCTGGGAGACTTGGGCGACGGTGTGCACGACGGAAGCGAGAACGACCCGCGTATCGGTATCATCCGCGTCAAGATGGTCACGGCTCACTACTCCATCACATCCAAGAACATCATCGGGCGGGTTGCCGAGGTGGCACAGGGAGCAGTAACTGGCAAGCCGGCCCAGGTGAACAAGCTGCGGGAGATCAGCGAGGAGGAAGTCAAGAAGTGGAGGGCCACTCAGTAAATCCGGGATGAGAATTCTGAGATCAAAAGCTATTGTTTTCCCTCGTAGTCTGCTTTCCATATCCTATCCCACGTCTGCTTATTGACTGCAAACTCCCGGACATAATCGTGCTCGAGCTCGTGCGTGCGCCTCCCTAAAAGCACCATGCTGTGCAGCGGGGGCCCCAGTTCGTCGTCCGCGTCACAGAGCTCCCTCAGGGTTCCGGCAACGAACTTCTCGGTCTTGCCGCCAACCCGGGCCGCGCCGATGGCGAGGCTGTCCGGTCCGTATACGCCCTCTCCTTTTTGTTCTTCGATCTCGAGCATCTGGCTTGCGCAGGTGCCGACCGTCATGTACCTGGGCGGCTCGTATATCTTCCGGCCCCTGGCCATGTTCTCCAGGCTCTGTTCCTTGACTTTGATATCCAGCAGAATCAGTGTATGGAGGCCGATGGACCGGTTCTCCTTGATGCGGTCGTAGAAGCTCGCGGGTCGCCAGTTGTCGGTAAAGAAGACCATGCTAACCGTCTGCCCGAAGTTGTAAAGCTGCAGGCCCGCGGCGCCGATGCCCGACATGATGGAAGCATTCGGCACTGTCCTGACGGGGATCCCTAGCTCTCTCGCGCGGAGGACCAGGTCGGTATGCGTTGTCGCGCCGAACGGGTCGCCGACGACGAGGAAGGCGACATCGACGTTGGCAGCGTCGCGGAGGATCTCGTCGCTGTTGGATTCGACCATTTCGCGGTCAGCTACCACGATGGATCGGCCATAGTAAGCCTCCTATGCGGCGATTAGCGGCGCCGGCGTGTGTGGCCAGGGGGTGGGTTGGTACAAGGACGGACTGGTCGACGAGGAGGATGCTCGTGTAGGCCTCGAGGTAGACGCGCGACGCCTTTTTGACGACCTCGAGGCCTTTGACCGTGATGTCTGTCTCGTCAGACAGGCCGAGGCCTACTAGGTAAAGCATTGCGACAATGTTTGAGGGTGAAAGACGCTTGGTAACAACTCTGAAGCTGCCAAAATGTAGCATGCTACCCCGCTGACCCCTCCAAATTTTGTGCTTATCTTATCGCTGCCGCTGCGCAACGATTTGAGCTTCGCCTGCGGCAACGCGCTGATGCTTGTCCGTTCACCGAATACGCGACAAGCTTACCGATTGCCGGCAACCAAAATGACCGGGAAAGGCTCTGCCTACGGGCAGGCCGCGGGCGACACCGACTTCCGCAAGAAATACGACGTCGAGGAATATGCCGCGAAGGCCCGAGAGCGCGAAGCCGCCGAGAAGGAGGAGCGCAAGGCACGATGGGAGGCCAAGATGGCGGGCAAGAAATACTACAAGCCGATGGACGGCAGCGAGACGCTCACCGAGGCGCGCAACGCGACCAAGGACTACAGCAAGCTGATCGGCACCACGACACTGGTCCCGGCCGGCGCCGGCGTCGGCAAGCGGGGACGCGGCGCCGGCTTCTACTGCGCGGCATGCGACCTGACCTTCAAGGACAATCTCCAGATGCTGGAGCACGAGAACAGCCCGCAGCATCGGCGTAACATCGGCGAGACGGGCGAGGTGCGCAAGGCTACGGCGGCGGATGTGCATGCGCGGATCGAGAGGTGCTGGCAGAGACTACAGGAGAGGCAGAAGGAGCAGGTGATCTCTCTCAAGGAGCGACTGGAGGTCCGAAAGGAGGAGGAAGAGAAAGAGAGGGGGGAGAAGAGGAGAAAGCGAAAAGAGGCAGAAGAGCGGAAGAGGCTGGAAAAAGAGGCGGCGCTCAAGGCCAAAACAGACTACGGGGAGGATGTGCGGATCGAAGGGGAGCATGACGAGGACGACATGATGGCTGCAATGGGGTTTACTGGGTTCGGCACGGCGAAGAAATAGCCTGGAGTTTTTACTGTAACATATGTAGATACCAGGACGGAGTTGGCGTTTGGATTAAAGGAGAAAAGCACCTTTCTATTTCTGAAATGCCAGTCAAATTTGGCTGTTTGCTTCGACGCTGGAGGTTATTTTGACGTGGACGCGGTGCCGGCCGAAGGTTCGCGGGCCGCCCGCCAGCGAGCGGACCCCACCTCCGGGGCCGCCACCAACCCCGCCAGCCGTCGCTCTTGCCGCCTGCCTCCACTGCTTCACGCATGACCGATCCAAGACAAACGCAGCTCTGACACCTCAGCATATCTCCTGTTTGAGCCTGGCGCGAAACCGTGGAGGTTCTCATTCTAAGATTGATACCGTCGTCAACATTACCGACATCCGAGACTCCCTTCCCACCATCACGCGACCATTGCATCTCCAAAGCTTGGTCTACATCACCAACAAGAACCCTCGAACGACCGACACGGAGACGAATCGCCATGGCCAACTCGTCAACCTCCTCGATCGCTGCTGGGGCGCTGCTCCGCCGCCAGCTCAAGCAGATGCAGACAGATAGAGACATCCCCGGCATCTCGTGCGGGCTGGTCAGCGACAACAACATTTTCGAGTGGGAGGTGATGCTCATGATCAGTGACGACTGCAAATACTACGGCGGTATGTTTTTTTCTTTTCTAGAAGAGGAACTCTCAACTAATAAACACAAAAGGAGGCAACTTCCGAGCCCGCCTGCTCTTCCCACCGACATACCCCCTTATGCCGCCCAAGCTCACGTTCCAGTCGCCGATCCCGTTCCACCCAAACATCTACCCCAGCGGCGAGCTCTGCATCAGCATCCTACACCCGCCCGAGGAGGATAAGTACGGCTACGAGGCCGCGAGCGAGCGCTGGAGCCCCGTCCAGTCGCCCGAGACGATCCTGCTGAGCGTCGTCAGCCTGTTCAACGACCCCAACGACGAGAGCCCCGCCAACGTCGAGGCTGCGCGGTTGCTGCGCGAGGAGCGGGAGGGCAAGAGCAAGGACTTCAGGAGGAAATGCCGCCAGTGCGTCAGGGAGAGCCTGGGCGAGGATTGACGGGGCAGAAATAGGTAATAATACAAAATTTCAGCGGGAATCATGGCATTCTGAGCGGCTCGGTTCACAGCCAGTATGGTGACACACAGCTATGAGCTACTACTATGATACCAAACCCATAATCACACCCACTTTGGCATCCCACTCCTCGTCCCACCGTCTGCTGCCCTCCTTGACCGCCCCCTTTCGTAGTCTGCTCAGTTCGTCGGCTCCTTCTATGCTCAGCAGTCTTTCGAGGATTACAGCTAGCTCCCCAGCTGTCTCGAACCCCCGCCCATTCTCGCCCTCCCTGACCAGCTCGCCGAAACTTTCGTAGGCGCTGTACGCCGCCACCGGCAACCCCGCCCCGAACATGTCGACCACCTTCATCGGCAGATCCACTCCGGAGCTACTCATGTGCAGACAGACGCCGAGGTCGGCGCATGCTAGTAGTGCGGCGTAGTCAGAGAACGGAAGGAACGCCGTGGCGATGCGTACGTTGGGGAGGCGTCCGGCGGCTCTCAGCTCGGCGATCCGGTCGAGGTACATTTGCTTCTGCGGACCCTTGCCCGTGATGATGGCCAGGATGGGGGTGGTGGCGGAGGCGGCGTATCGCGTCAGCGCGTCGAGGAGGATGGAAAAGTCCTCGTCGGGCGTCCAGCTTGTGCTGCTGACGATGAGGCGCGTGGTACCTTCGAGAAGGGACGGGATGAGAGCTTGTTCGGATTCGGGGATGACGCGGGCGAGAACTTCGGTGCGGGAAGTGGATGAGGAGAGGGGGCGGAAGATGGCCGCGGGGCGATCATGGACGGCGAGCATCTCGCGTGTGATTTTGTACGGCGGACTGCGCAACTGGCGGGCCATCGCGTGGGTTACGGTCAGATGGAAGTCGCCGAGCCGGCCAAATAAGCATTCGTACAGCTTGGAGACGTGGACGAGTGGGTGGTTGGCCCCGCGGGTGCCGGCCAGGATGGTCCAGCCGTAGTTATGCCAGTCGATCATCAGCCTGCTACGACGGAGGCGGCAGACGAGGCTGGCGACGGCGAGGGTCGGAATCGACGGCGGGTTTTGTACTAGAACCCATTGCGCTGCGGGAAGACCGTAGGCAAGCAGCCAAGTAACGTGGTATACTTGGTAGATGACCTTTACCGGGGCGAAGAGGATAAATGGGAGGAAAGATGGTCTTGCCGGAGGTGCTGGAATGGGAGAAATGGTGATGTTTGGGTTGTTGAGCACGTCGGGGTGAGGCGAGCTTTCTGTCCGGGGTCAGCTGGTTCTCGACAGGTCACGGAAGTCTCACCTAGATAACCGATGAGGTTCACCTTTCCTCCATGTTTCGATATACTCAGAGCGTGGTATGTCATACGGGGACTACGCCCTATATCGCCAAGAACGAGCACATGGGCTGAGACCTGACCTTTTCCTGAGCCAGCAGGAGGACCGGTGTAGCGCGAGGGGGCTAGTGTCGAATAGGCAGCCCAGACGATGAGACCCAGCACCGCGGGTATGAAGAACAGGAGGGCATAAGTAAATGCCACTATCGCGTCCATGGCGACATGCTTCACCTTCCAATATAGGTTCAGGCGATATCAGACAGATGTGGTCAGTTAAAGATGACAAGTGTCATTTTCCATGCCGACTATTGTGAGTTGGGCACAGCGGATTCAGGGCGAGCGAGTGTCAAAACCCAGCTTGATTCCTTCGAGACAGTCGCAACAGAGCTGATGTGTTTGTTAGACTGTATCTCAAGCCTCAGCTCGTAGTCAGCAAACGCGGTCATCAAGGTTACGATTGAGGCTGTTAGTGGTGTCGCTGTTGATTGGCCTGACAATTTAACTCTGATAATCTGGCCGGGGTCGGAGCCTAGCACTGCGACAGGCCAGGGGCGCGCACCAATCACACGACCGGACGGAAAGACGTGTGTCAATCGGGCTCCATACGGGGCTAGTTAGCGCTGTCAGGGGAACAAAAAGGGAAGGCGGCGACCGGGACAGTTGCGATGCAGCGCTCCAACAGAGACAACCGAACCCTCCTGACGCAACCCTCCGACCACAGACGCTTTCGCCTCCAGCAGCTGGTCTGTTTTCCCGGTCGCGAACGAGAAGCGCCGCCAATTGTTGCTGTGCAAGCAGGGAAGGAGAGTTGGAGCGGCTGAGCGCAACCGTCGCGCTGAACGGGACACGACGACTTCATCTCGGCCGTTCCTTGGATTGATTGTGGGTGGGGTCGACCACTTCACGACGGCACCGACGGATATTTATCGACGTCGTCCCGCCTCGCCTGGCCGCGACGCAGCGCTGAGCACGACACCTTCCCTACTGCACCGCCCATGATAAGGAGATAGGCTCGGGGGCATCGGCGCTCCAGTTTCTCCCATCTCGTTCCCGTCGCCACGATGGCTTCCTATGCGCTTCCCACCTCGGCCGTCCCGCAGTTCCACTCGACTGCCCACATGCATAGCCATTCCCACTCGCCTTCACCGTCGCTGAACTCTCTGGGCTCGTCCAGGGGACGCAGAGCATCTCGACCTGTCGCGCGCCCCTCACACAGCCGGGTGTCGTCCCACGATCACGACCATGATCACTGTGACGGCAATGACCACGATCATCACGACCACGACCACCACGACCATGATCACGACCATAACCATGCCCAACACGGAACCAAAGCGAACGGGTCGAGGCAGCCACGGAACCTGCCGCCGCCACTCGAGTCAAGCGCACATTGGCGGACGGAATCAACAGTAGGAGGCAAGCCGTTGGTGACGCCGACGCACGCCAGTTTTGACGCGGCAGGACTTTATCAGCCTCCTGTCGCACCGGAGCCGCATTCACACACCGGTAGCATGGTGGGACGGTCAAGATTCACCGCTTTTGTGCTCCCGTATACGGAGAGGTGGCCGTTGATCCACACGATCCTGGTTGAGAAGGACTCTCGTCGCATATTTTATTTCATGATGTTCGTCTCTCGGTCCCGGGGTGATGTTTTCTCTCAGCTAATATTCTGCAGGCTCAACCTTGGGTTTATGACGGTCCAGGCGTTTTATGGCTATGTGACGGATTCGCTGGGTCTGCTCAGTGACAGCATACACATGTTCTTTGACTGCGTGGCCCTGGCGGTTGGTCTGTTTGCGGCGGTTGCCAGCAAGTGGCCACCAAGCGAGCGATTTCCGTATGGCTTCGGCAAGATCGAGACGCTGAGCGGGTTTGCCAACGGCATCTTCTTGATCCTTATCAGCGTCGAGATCATGTTCGAGGCTTTCGAGAGGATCATCGAGGGGAGGGAGACGAAGCGGCTGGGCGAGCTGTTTGTGGTCAGTACGATGGGCCTGTTGGTAAATTTGGTTGGCATGATGGCATTTGGGCACCACCATCATGGCCACGACCATGGACACGGCGGGCATTCTCATGGACATGGACACTCGCACAGCAAAAAGTGTGACCATGACCACACGCATTCGGATTCGCATGGCCGCGATCACAAACACGAGAAGCATGATCATTCCCATGGCCACTCATATAACCATTCGCATGGCCACAGTCACAGCCACGACAACGAAAACATGCATGGAATCTATCTCCATGTGTTAGCCGACACGCTGGGCAGTGCCGCCGTGATAGCATCGACAATACTTACTCACTTCTGGAAGTGGGCAGGATGGGATCCGCTGGCATCGTTTCTCATCGCGGTGTTGATCTTACTCTCGGCGCTGCCTCTGGTCAAGTCTGCGGCGACGCGGCTGTTGCTAGCCATCCCAGGCGAGATCGAATACAACTTGCGGGAGACGCTGGCCGGTATTTCAACGCTGAAGGGGGTGGCGGGTTATGGAGTGCCCAAGTTCTGGATCGACGACCGCAACGCGGGCGAGGGTGCTCCGGCGAACAATCTCCTGGGCGTGATGCATGTGGTTGCCACTCGGGGGGCTGATATGGAGGATGTACGAGACAGGGTACGCAACTACCTGCTGGAGCATGGCATCGATATCACGTTGCAGGTTGAACGCGAAGGGGACACGTCTTGCTGGTGTGGCGTGGGGAGGAGTCCACTATCTGCTGGGCACTCTGCGACGAAGAGCGGCAACATTTTGAGATAGTTGGGACCTTTTCTACGTTCCACACAGATACTTGCGTACCGTCTACCTATTCTGCATACCCTCTACCTATTCTGCGTACCCTCTACCTGTTCTCCATATCCTCTACCTTTTCTGCTTACCCTCTACGGCACTGGGAGGACTCTGGGATACCCTCGAGGTGATTGGATGCGGTGCATTGGGTTGCATATTTTCAAGTGCCTCAATTCACTCGTGTTGATATCAAGACGATGTGTCGCGGAAAGATCCGTGGTGTTGTGCTGCCGGTTCCATTGACCCTAATGCCTCATTGCATCACATGCCAACGTTCGACTTCCCGTGGCGGGGTGAGGTACGTACCCTTGAAGACGCACCAACGACTGCCCTCACCCTTAATTGGCTGCCCCTTCGTCTTACGATCCATCTGTCCGGCGCGGCTGCATCATTCTGCATGCGGTCATTTGCAGCAATATTTTTTTGGTCTCGATGGATTTGTCTGGTGGTCAGGCAAGTCAGGTCAGATCAGTCGCATCCGGACGGAGGGCGTGCAGGAGTCTGCCGCAGCGGCTCACACAACCGAGGATCGCTTTCCAGGGTATTTTGTAGGCGGGGCACACACTGCAGGGTTCTGGGAGAGCTCCTTTTTGCCGAGGTTCTGGGCCGTGACGTGCGTGGCTGGAGGGGGACGGGAACCCGCAACAACGGAGCTTTCTTAACTTCCGCGTCTATTTTTCTCGTTCTTGCCATTGCTATTGAGTTTATTTGGTCTTTTCGTGCGGTGCAATTGATTTCTCAGTGACGACGCCGACCGCTTGAATCTGCAATTGCAGCGGCAGCAGCAGCAGCAGCGAATTTTCTTGGCCCACGTCAAATCTTCAACCGAATCGCGCGGCATCGGTGTTGGGGAAGTTTCCGTCGTCGAGCTCTCTCTCGAGAAAACACTGCGAACAAACGAACAACAACAACAACACCTCAGAAAATGTCCAACTCGAATCCATCGGAGACGGCCGGGGCGGCGGTCAACCGCAAGCTGCACGAGACGCTGCCGGCCGCCGTCGCCGACAAGCTGCCGCACGTGCCCGAGTCCAAGGCCGAGCTCAAGGCCGAGGTCAAGGAGGAGGCCAAGGCGGCCGTGTCGGCGGGCGCCGCCCAGCTGCGGTCCTTGGTTGCCGGCGGTTTCGGTGGAGTGTGCGCTGTTGTTGTCGGGCACCCGTTTGACCTCGTCAAGGTGCGGCTGCAGACGGCCGACAGGGGCGTCTACTCGAGCGCGCTCGATGTGGTGCGCAAGAGCGTCGCCAAGGACGGGCTGCGGCGCGGGTTGTATGCCGGTGTCAGCGCGCCGCTGGTGGGTGTGACGCCGATGTGTAAGTTCTTCTTGACTCGACTGTGAGGTGCGTATGTCTGCTGATGATGATGTTGTTGCAGTCGCCGTCTCCTTCTGGGGCTACGACCTAGGCAAGACGATTGTGCGGTCCACGTCGACGGTCGCACCCGACGGGTCGCTTTCGATCGCCCAGATCTCGGCCGCCGGCTTCTTCTCGGCCATCCCCATGACGGCCATCACGGCCCCGTTCGAGCGCGTCAAGGTTATTCTGCAGGTCCAGGGCCAGAAGAAGTTGGCGCCGGGCGAGAAGCCCAAGTACAGCGGTGGTCTGGATGTCGTGCGCCAGCTGTACCGCGAGGGCGGCGTGCGGTCTGTGTTCCGTGGGTCGGCCGCCACGCTCGCCCGCGACGGGCCCGGGTCCGCGGCGTATTTTGCCGCGTACGAGTACATCAAGAAGGCGCTGACGCCTCGCGATCCCGTTACCGGCGAGGCCACGGGCAAGTTGAGCCTGACGGCCGTGACGTGCGCGGGTGCTGGTGCCGGTGTGGCCATGTGGATTCCGGTGTTCCCTATTGATACGGTCAAGAGCCGGCTGCAAACGGCCGAGGGGAATGTGACGATCGGTGGGGTCGTCAGGGGGCTGTACAAGTCGGGCGGGTATAAGGCTTTCTTTCCCGGGTTCGGCCCGGCGCTGGCGAGGGCGGTGCCGGCGAACGCGGCGACGTTTTTGGGCGTCGAGCTGGCGCACCAGGCCATGAACAAGGCTTTCAACTAGTTAATGTCCGGAAGGGAGCTAGCATGGAGTTTGGTTTGCGGATCTTCTCTTTTCTAGATGCATCAAGGGATTTCTTTTGTGTGGCGAGTTAGAATAAGCTTGGGTTTGGGCTTGTCAGATGGCGAGGGTATATATATCGCGAGAATATCAGAGAAATTATGGATACTGTGGCAGGTCGATATATGTCATGCTGTGATCTGGCCGGTGTTTTGGGCTTGTCGTCTAAACTTTGCTGCCTCGTCGGTCAGTCCCATTGGCTGCTCTCCTTGGTTCGCTCGTTTTGTTCTTCCAAGTTAGAAGTGGGATTTCCCTGCTCGACGGCACACTCCCCATTTTTCACCCAGTTCTCGGGCCCAAGATAGAAGAACCTATCTGCTGTCGACGCGCGTATAAGCATCGTCTATCTTGGGAAAGATAGGCAGTGGCTGGTGTTGGCGGTTCAAAAATTGCGCCGGCCACAGATATTGACATGTGAAAACCATGAGCCAGGATCTATATATCGTGTATTTAGTTCCTGAACATCCCCCAGACATAAATCCTCAAGCTGCCCTGTATTCCGTGGACGTTCCCACATACCACCTGGAACCACATATCGCTCGCTACCTTGCTTTGCCTGGCCCGACCTGGCCTGGTACGTTCTGCCTTCTCACACATCCTATCCCTCTAGATCTTGGGCGCGCGTTACTATCGTGACGTACCAATCCCTCCCGCGTCTTCAGACTCGCCCATCATGAGTCCACATAAAGCGCCGACCTCGTACCATTTGCCCACTGCCCGCTGCCCACTGTTCATCTGTCCAGTCGCCCAGTAGCCCATATGTCCATCTCCCCATCTACCATCTCTTCAGACTCGCCCACCATAAATGAACCCACAGAGAGCGTCGATCTCGTCTTATCTTCCCACTGCCCATCTACCCATCTGCCCAGTCGCCCACCCAACTAAACATCGTCCATCCACCCTAAGCCCGTCGACAGCGTAGAACTAATAGCCGACAAGACCGCCCCAACCAGTCCACCATCCAACCGGCCGCGCTGTCGATCAAACCAGCATCCACAAAAGCAGAAAGCTTCCAGAATTTATCCAGTTCCAGCCAGACAGACATGCCCGATCCTCCCAACGACTTGCCCAGCCAGAATTTTTTACCCGCCCGGTAAACCGTACACCGTAGAGTGCGCGTCTCCCGTGTCCCATCTCCCGGGTGTCCCATATCCACAGGCTGAAGTCGTGATG
The DNA here is from genome assembly GCA_030411725.1 of Echria macrotheca. Taxonomy (NCBI): domain Eukaryota; kingdom Fungi; phylum Ascomycota; class Sordariomycetes; order Sordariales; family Schizotheciaceae; genus Echria; species Echria macrotheca. The sequence continues at coordinate 715,206 of MU839840.1, forward strand.
TGTCTCAAACCTCTTCTTCCTCCTTCCCATTCCCGGATTTCTTTTTTAAATATAAGAATGACATTTCCGGGAAACTGATTAAAAGGTTGTTACCTGGTATTTCATTTCTATATTATTCTCGCCTTTCCCCCCCATCGTCCTATTCCTCCTATTCCTATTCCGCCCCGAAGAAGTGAAGAAAAAAGTGTAAGTCCTGTGAAGAAGAATGGGATCTTTATACAAAACCACCTTTCCTCCCTCTTCAAAAACACCAAACACTGCCGCGATAAATCCCTCCCCCCTCCCCCTTCATAAATAACTATATCCTTCCTCCCAGGTTTGTTTGTCTCCATCCAACGCCCGACTCCTTCACAAAAAAGAAAAAAGAACGATCGTGGTATCTCTCTTACTCTGCTCGATTACCATTCCATCCCATCCCATCAATCATTTCATATCCCGGGGTATCCAAATATATCATATCCTCATCCCATCCTCATCCCATCCCAGACCCAAACCTTCGCAAAATCAATCAGTATCAAAAAAACTCCCATTCCGCTTCAGCATATCCAAATCAACAAGCCTCATAACCCGCCCGTCCACCCGCCGCATATCCTCCCCCCAAAGCCACCACACGCTCCCCACCACAGCGGCAACAACCATCTGCGCGATCGCCACACCAATACACACGGCCCTCAGCCCGTCCCAGCTCCACACGGCGTTCGGAATCCCAATCACAAACACGCCAGCGACCAACGCGCGCCAGATCTGCACCGCGGCCGCCATGTCGGCCGTGTTGCGCAGCGCGACGCCCAGGTTCGACGACGTGAACATGGTGCTCGCGCGGACGAGCGGGCGCACCGTCGCGTCGAGCGTGTACGTGCCCGCCGCGAGGAGTCCGAGGACGAAGCTGAGGGCGGGGAAGTTGATGTTCTCCCCTAAATAGTTGAGGGCGAATATTGATGTTGTTTCTGATGAAGAAGAAGAAGGGGTCATGGTGGTGTCGATGTGCAGACCGAAGGTTAGGATGCCGATGAACGACAGCAAGGAACCGCCGGCGATGGCGGCCATGTGTGCGCGCGGCGTGAAGCGGGTGTGCCACCATTTTAGGAGCGCAAAGGCCGCGACGGTGGAGGAGGCGAGGAGCCAGGGGCCGGCTGAGAGGGTGCCGATTTGGGAGGGGGCGCGGTTGAAGGGGAGGGGGTGGAAGAGGAGAGACAGAGAGGAGGCGAAGCCCCAGAGGATTGCGTACGGGAGGAGGGAAACTAGAAAGAGAAGGGCGGTCGTGGGCGCGACCATGGCGCGTGGCGCTTGGAGGAGGGTTGCGCTGTCCGAAGGTCCGCGGTAGGAGTAGGGCTTTATCTTGGAAGCGTACCGGGAGACCGTCTCGAGAGACCAGAAGCGGCGCGGGCTGAGGGGGAGAGAAACCTTGAAGCGGCTGGCCATGCTGGCGCCTGTCGCGGGGGTTTGCGCGAGGGTGTAGGCGCGGTCGAAGACGGTCTCGGGCGCGCCGAGGGCGATGGCCGGCACGGCTAGCACGAAGAATGCGCTGAGGATGGTGAACTGCAGGCTGAAGCCGGTGGGGCTGGTCGAGGCGACTCCCCCGAGGAGAGGAGGGCCCCAGGTGGTGGAGACCGCGACGACGGCGTATACCGCAATGCGGAGGTCGCGTTCGTGTTCCTGCTTCTGTTAGTTGGAACCCGCGGGGGATGGAAAAGGGGCACGTACAAAAAACGTATCCTGAATCGACCCCGGCACCAGCACGTCGAACGCGCCCCAGCCGAGACCCTGGAATATCCTCGCGGCCATGCACTGCGCATAGCTGGAGGTGACGTTGGTGTTCCACACGACACCGATAAAGATCATCAACAGCGAAGCCAGATACAGCGGCCGCTTGCCGCACACGCGCGCCGCCACGAGACACGCAAAGCCCGAGGCCGCCGACAGAATCAGCGGCACGCCCGTCAGCGCCGTCGCGTCGGTATACGACACGCCATACCCCTCAGCGAGCTGGGCATTGACGCTGACAAAGATGGTCTTCATCACGCCCGTCATCGCAACCATCATCAGCAACGCCCAGAAGTTCAGTTCCTTCCTCCACATCGGCCAGTTCTGTCACCCGTCAGCACATCCATCTCACTTACAAAACGACGCCCCCCAAAAAAACTTACCAAAGGATCATCCGGATCATCGCTAGGCTGCGGCACAAGCTCAACATGGCTAAACTTGCCCTGGCCAAACTTGACCGGCCTCCGACTGGAGACGATACTCCCATACGACAACCGCCTGCTCGACCCGACCATCCTCGACGCCGGCAGCGGCGGCGGCGCCTTCCACTCGGACCCCTGGGAAGCAGCAGTACCCGGCCGCGTGGGCGGGTTCATGGCCAGCGGCGCCTGCGGTCTAAAGGCGGGTGGAGGCCGTATCGGCGCCAACCTGCTGGGCTCCGCCATCTTGGACATGGGTGGCCGCGGCGGGAGCGGACGGGTGGGCGGGTCCGATGGGGAGTCATCGGCGGTTCCGGGTCTGGATGTGTCGATTCGGAGTGGTGGCGGTCTCCTCGGTGGTGATGGTGATTCTTTGGAGGGTGGTGATGGGGGGATGGTGACGGTCCCGATTGTTGGAGGAGGCGTGACGGTCCTCGCCTCGTTGGCGTCCTGCTTACTAGACTTCTCCATGGCGTCCAGCTCCTTCTCGATGTCCTGGCCCAGCCGCATGATCAACACGCTCGATAAAAAACGAAGGTTGACCGTCGTCTGCTCAGCAGAACGTACGGGTTTGTGTTGGTGTGAGGGGTTGAGCTTGAGAACTCATGAAAAGCTCCAAGCACAGCTTGGGAGGAGGGGGAGGGGTAACAACACTATTAAGAGAAAAGGGTGGTGTGGTGGTGCTCAGCACAAGAGAGAGGAATGGAAAAAAGGGAATGGGAATGAATGCATTGACCTCACACACAGCCCGTTGGTCACGACGTTTGCTTGGATGGACGGCTGCGATGCAGATGGCGGACGGATCATCAGAAGATGCATTACATTTTTTCTCTAGGTTCTGAACTGACAAGTGGGGGGACAGGCCAACGAAGCTAGGAACAAAAAGAAACCGAAGCGGCGATCAAATGCATCATTCCATGGTTTCCCAACGACAGCCCATCCGGCTCGTCTCCGAGAAAAAAAAAGACTGATTGCCCATCAAGATCCGCGGTGTTGGACTGTGAGTGTGTGTGTGTGTGGATGTGTGGTGGTGCGGCATCAGGAAACAGGAGCGACCACGCACCCCGGTCTTTCATGCGGCCCGCCTGGCCTGCGTGCACCAAGCAGGAGGTCGCAGCCCTGCCCCCACCAGGCTGGCCAATCGGAATCCGCAAAATTTAAGGATCGAGGATCCACCGCCGCCGCTCTGACCAGGCTCTCGGACTCCTCCCGATGGCGAGCGCAGGGACCAACTCGAGGCTGAAACGACTTCTGCGACCGCACCTGGATGTCGGTAATTCAGTCTCGACTCTTTCTTTTTTTTGTACAATTTTGCTGTTGGCATGAGTTATGTGTGTTTATTTTTGGTCTTCTCAAGGAATTCCTTGAGATTGTCAATGATGATGGGGAAAATCAGTGGCACGGAAAGCAAGCAAGGAGAAGTCAAGTGGTATTTCTGGCCGACGGCTGATTCCGTTCCTGTCGTTTCCCCCTGGCCACTGCATCGTGACATCGCGTCTGCCTACTACCGTCACATATCGATGGCAAGCTCTCCACCCCTCACCGCCACCAACAAAGAAAGAATTACGTACGGTATTCTATCTCTTCTACGGTTTACCGCGAACTGTCATGGCCGGTTGCCGGCAAGGGAGCTTGTCCGAGTGAACGTGGACCCTCAGGCTTCAGCATGGTCTACCCTGTGACGTCGGCAAACTTGGGACGAAGGCCGAGTCCCCCATGTGCCAGTCTGTCGCGGGCAAGACGAGGGGTCAATACCTAGCAGATCGATCGGATGGTCGGTGGCCTAGAGTATCTGATCTGATCCGGGAAGCTGGTTGCCTTCGTTCTTGCAATTTCCCTCATCCATTCTGTCCATTCCCGAGGATGTTTGCTTGTGGCTTCCACTTCCCTCAATCCCAGGGAGAGAGACCAACCCAGGGAGACGGTGCCGGCTGAACTCAGAGCCGTCCCACGGGCCACCACCCGTGGTCCTGTAGTGGTGGGCACAAAAAGACGCGGCACGGGTTGGTCGTTAATCCGTTTGTTTCTTGCTGACCTCCCGCGCCGCTCAGCATGAACTCGGCCTTGGCTACCCCCAACCAGGTTCCACAATGCTCGCCCATGGAAGCATGATTGTGATGAAGCCCGGTAGCTCTCCTAGTGGACGATCACGCATCGGTCTGTACCGGCAACACCACTGCCCGTGGTCCACCAAGCTTCATCGGGACCCAACATCGCTTCACGTGGGTCGTCCACTTCTTGGTTGCTGGGCTTAACTTCGTCATAGGCATGGCCATCTACCGGGAACACTCCTCTATCGATATCAGTGTTTCCAAAACATGATCCACCGTTGATAGGCCAATCGCCACCCCCATCACCTCCTGATTGTCTGTCACCGTTTCGACATTCTCGCTTCCACCGCCGATGCACACCACACGCCGTCCATGGCGGCCACCGCGGCCTCGGCAATGTCTGCCAACGTTGCAGTCGCCACCGGCACTTGTTCTCGCTGTGACTTCGTCTGCCCAGCGCATCGCGAGTGGCCGCCCCTCGGCTATCCTATCAAGCATTCGACGCCAACATCTCCCCGTCAAAGCTCGGCCTGCGCGGGGCAAAGAGATAGTTGTTCTGGAGGTCCTCCCAGAAGAAAAACTGCGCCGGGTACGACACAGGGCCGCGGGGCTCATAGAAGAAACCTAGACAAAGCCCTCCCCACAGACGGGGACAGGCAATGGTGAGCCAACATGTCCCCATCTCAAAACAAAACATGGAGATCCGCTTGTTCGCTGTGCATTTTGCCGGGGAAACGCGGCCATATTTAGACCAACTCTGATCGGTTTCCCGGAAGACAGGCAGACACTGTCATTGCCCACAACCTGGGAATAGATACGGGTAAATGGGGATGTGATGATCATGATGTTCTGGCGGGAAACATGTTTGATCGGTAGCTGCCGTCGGCCGTCTCACGTTTGTGTATAGACCTCAGCTTAGATGGATGCGATCACAATGGCTTTACCTGAAGTCGTCACCTCCTGTCTCTCCGACCGCTCCACCATCAGCAGCAGCCACCCCGCGCGCACTACCACCTCGTCAAACTCGAGCCGGTATGCCAGCGGCATCTCGTCGCCAACCGCCACCAGCACCGCGCCCGGCTGCTCGCGCTCTGCAACCCGGAACCGCACGCCGACCGTGTGTGCCGTGTCTGCCCACAAGATTGGCGCCGGCGCCGACCCTGCGTTCGCCGCAAGCCAGTTCCGCCAAACCCGGATCAAGCCGTCGCCCACGTTGACGTGGCTGAGGAATAGCCCCGGCTTGGGGCCCATCTTGACCAGGTTAGTCACGGTGCACAGCTGCGAAAAGAGCACGTCCTCGTCGAGGAATATATCCTGCGACGGCACGTCGGGGAGGTCTGGCGATGCGCCCGGGACAGCTGCTGACGAGGCGGTGAAGTACCGGCGACGCCCACGCCGGTTCTCATCCTGCTTGACGGGCCGGAAGTGCGAGTACGAGCTGGCTAAGCTGGACGGGGTGAGCTCCGACTCCGGGTCAGACAGACCGTCGGTCGAGAGGTAGTCGCAGTACAGGTACGGCGTTGACAGCTTGGCGCTCGGCTGGTAGCACTCGAGGATGAGCCGGTGGTCGGGCAGCGCGGCCGTGTCGGCCAGACGCTGGCGGAAAAGGCGCAGGACGGCGGAGCAGAAGCGGCGGCTCACGGTGGTGAGTCGGAGGAGCTCGTCCGAGGGCAGGTGCGTCAGGACGGAGAGGAGGATCTGGCGGTCAGCGACGTCTTCCTGTCAGGGAAGTCTCCATACCTCGTTCGGGACGGTATTGATGGTATTTGAGGAGGCCATTTTGGAAAAGTAGGAGAGAACCGCTCAGTTCACTTTTGAGGAACCATTGGCGTCGCAACTCATACCGGCGTCATTGTGTGAGCATTATACGCTGACTCCGCACCGCTTGGGCGTCGCTAATCAGAGTGGGAAGGCCGGGAACCGTGATTCCAGATTAGTGAAGCGGTGAGGTGCGTATTCCCGCGATGGATACCGCGTAGAGAATCTGTGTGACGTGTAAGACGATGGTGGGTAAGATGATGTGAAGTGATTCCATAGGTGACGTTCGCGGGGGCGGGGTTACCGAGGGCGGAATCGGCGATGAGTTATCTCCGACGTCAAGGGAAAATAAAGATGCAGCGAAGGGCAACTCAAGGTAAGCATTGGAATAGTATTCGCAAGAAAATTTCACGACCCTGCAGATTCTCAATTTTACCATCATCTGACCATCGGGAGACGTTGAGGAAGGCGCAATGGGAAATTTCTGCAACTGCCCGATAAGACCTACGATGCAGCAACGTCGGTGACGGTCGTTTTCTCCCCGATGGTGACCGCTACAACCAGTCCTTCAACACCGAGAAATTGTTGCCTTGACACGGTTGCAGTGACAACTACTTCGTTGCCCCGCGGGCCCCAGGTGGCCTTCCATTCCGAACTTAGCGACCGTAAAGCCATGTCCCTCTTAACAAAACTCAGCAGCGCCTCGTTGAAAGTCTGGAAACCGGTAAGGGGGTGCCATTGACGACTGAGGCGGATGACGGCCTCTCTGCTGTATACCCCCATAACCGTGCTCCAACCGACCACCTGGCAGAAATAGCCGGCTTGTCTCTGCCACCATCGTCGAGGATGCCATGCGTCTGCGGAGTCACCCGGAGGGGTCCCCCAAATCACGAAGAACGCGTCAACGAAGGGGCGCTCGAACAGAAGGACGCCGTTGATCTTATACCCGTTCATGGCCACCCAGAGCATATCTGTGAGATGAGTATGCGGGTGGTCCTTGGACCACACCGGCATGGGAGGTAACAACCGATTTCGGATATATTTACATTCGAGCACATTGACCAAGTCCCAGTCCGAAATGTGCGTTTCCCAGTTGTACGCGCAGTAACCGCGTTGCGATTGCCACGTCGTCATTGGAATAGTCGCGAGGACGAGCTGGACCGGCGTAGCCACACTGAGATCGATAGGATGGTTTGTCGTTGGACCTGGCCGTTTAGTTAGTATATATCCTTACATGTAGGTACCGGTTTGGAGATGTACCTACCGAGCATAACGTGTTCATCGCCCATTTCGACGATAAAATAATCTGGTCGCGCCCGGAAGTACGTATTCGCTTGCGTCGGGGACTTGTACAGAAGCAACGCCACTCTTTTAGTGTAGTTTCCATCCGCGCAACAGTTCAGGATGGCCAAGTACGCGGATACTTGTTTGCTCTTTCCATCATGCTCAAAACTGCCTTGCTCTATGCCTTCAGAGCGGGCTAAAGTATAGCAGAGCGCAGTATCCTTGCTCAGGCTGCCGAGGGGAGAGAGCAGAACTGTCATGCTCAAGCCACCGGGATGCACGCTTCCCCGTTCTCTCCCATCCTCGTCCCGTAAATTCTGGATCTCGCTACCACAGGCAAAATATTCCGGCGATGGTGAGAGAATCCAGTCCCATCGTCCGCCAGGCCCCACGCTGGCCAAGTCCCATGCCCTGCCTGGGCCTTCCCCGATTTGAGGCATACGCCAGGCTAGGATGCTGGAGTCGAAACAGTGCTTGACAATTTCCTCCTGCAGCCTCAAGAACGCCTTCTCGTCGCCTTCGCCATAAAGGAGCGGCATGTTGATGTCGAAGAGCCCCAGCAAGCAGTAAGCCATATCTTCAGGCCGAGTTGTCTGTCGCTGCGAGACCCAGCTCATCTTGGCGGCAACGGAAATCGACATGAGAACCTGTCTAACGACCCGAAGATATGATGCACCTGGAGCTGCATCCCAGGGAAGATGGCGGGTGAGGATGGATCGATAGATACCTGTCTGCTCTGAAATGGGCTGGGCGAGGGACTTGCGTTGACCAATTTGGTTCCACCCGGCGTCGTAGAAGACCACGTCCGACGGCGCGATGAGCTCCTGCAGCGTCCAACCGCGTTCGAACCACCGACTGGATAGGAATTCGTTGGTGGCATTCTTGTCGCCCCCGCTTAGTCTACCGCCGTCTTCATAGTCGGCCAGGTAGGCCAGACACACCCGGCTGAGGGCGTACCACTCGAACATGGAGTTGATGGCCTCGGACAGCTCAGCGCTGCTGCTCTTATCGATGCACAGTGTGTCGATCCAGATGAATTCGAAGCCGAGCTCGCGCGCCACCTCGCACGCCCGCTGTACCTTGTCCCAAGCTTTGCGGGCATGCGCGATGGGGCGGCGGTCTGGCGTGGCCATGTCCTCGAAGAGGACCTCGTCGTCACCCCATGTGTGAGATAGGATAGCGTACCCCCTGCCGTCCACATGGTAGGGGGTGATGAAGGATTTCAGAGTGAACAACGTGGTGTGGAGGAGGCGCATTTCGATATCGATGTACCAAGAGAGTTGGAAAGTTGAGAGTTGGGAATGAGAGGTGAGGCTCTTGAGGAAACGGGAAGGCTCTGTCGAAATTGAATGAAGGGAGGAGGCAACCGTTGCGGGGTATCGACATGCAGTCGCCTGTCTACCTGGTAAGGGGGGTACCGTGCATTCGTTCCCAGTGATCAGGCGAAGCATAGCTAACACTAGCCTGCTGACTATGTGCCGTTCATCTGTTCTGATGATTTAAATTACGGAATCTGTTTCCATCTTTTTGACTTTTCACCCCCAAAAATTGGTTTCTGACGCCAACCCTGCGCCCAGAGCCATGTTAATTCAATACCAGGACTTGAGATGATTGGGTGAATAATAACAAGACTGGACGGCCGGACCAATCACGAACTTAGCTCGAAACTAGGGAGTCAACGGACCATTTGATGAGCTGACAGTTGACATCTACACTTGACTTCTCATGACAATCATCAAATGACGGCGTTTCTGCTTATACTACCTCGGCGGTGAAACGTCCCTCGTCCCTCGAACTGGCCACACAACTGACAGCCACCTTGGAAGACAACACAACATCTGTGATAGTCCGAGTGTTGATATAAAGCTTCTAGTGGCAGGTTTATACCCAAACAAGGTGTCGGTGAAGTGAGTCATGTCCCTTTTGTCGAATGCGGTCGAGAAATAGAAAAAAAAGAACATCTCACGGTGAAATAGGCCTGGAGATACCTGGAGAGTCCATTCCTTATAACGGTACCAAGTTTGAATTTGTTTCTCCTGATACGTTTCCATCCATACCCCGGTCACAGAGCCAAGCCGGAGGATTTACCCGGGGAAGTTGTAAAAGTGGCAAAACATAGAGGTAATCACCGCACACTTGTCAAGAGCAACACTTCTTCCCACGTCGAGTTGAAATCCAAAACTTCGCTAGTATGCAATTTGTCCAGATGCTTTGATACTACCTAATTGTACCCACCCGACATCCGTTACTCCAGTTTTGTATGGTATATTGGTATCGCTTCCCGTTATTTTCGAATCCATCAAACGCGCTCGCTCTGATCACTTGATAACAATGCCTTCATCCAACAGTACCTAGCCTTAGGTATGCTCCGTCACTGTCCACCGCCGCTTTGCAGAGCTGGTATCCCTAAGCCGGTCGGCATCGTCTGGCGCCTTTGGCCCGCCCCACAGCCCGGCGCTCCCCGCCTCCTCTTCCGACGACTCGTCCTTGGCCATGTCTGGCAGCGCGATTGGGGAGGGTGTCACGTCGTCCGGCGACTTTTCGGAAACAGGCAGATCAAAGTAGCCTTCCGCCTTAACCGGACGCGGCGTCTTGATCTGCGGTGTCAGGTCCACAGGCGCGAGCTTCTCGTGGCTAAAGTTAAGGAGCATGCCATCGTCGTCGTCGTCATCCTCGTCTTCAAAGAGGCTACCCTGTGTACCGATGGGCGACCACAACCCAACTGACGCTGTGCGTGCGAGGCTTGAAGGTTTGGTGGGGGCAAACGACGTCATGCCACTGCCGACTGTGATGCCGCCTTTGCTGCTACCGCTGCTAATGCTATAAGGCAGCCTTGACGGTGCCTCGCTGCGGCCAAAGCCGCCCAACGCGGCGCTCATTGATGACCTACGTTCGTTGGATCCGTCGTGGAAGGTAAAGTTGCCCAGTGTTGAGGTAAGAGAGCTGGAGAACCGTGTCCTAGGTGCGTTCATACCGCTCGCTACGGATGGGGACCGCGTGGCAGCAGGCGTCGGGGGCGTGGACCGGAGATGGTCGGTATTCACAAAGATTTTAAGATCATAGAGCAGGTGCACTGGGACCGAGTCCTTTTTTGTTTCTGGTGAAGCCCATCCCCTGTGGTGCACGGCCTGCGAGGCATCGGGTATCTGCGACGCCGGTTTCCGGACCGCCATGGTGAGCGAGGCCATGGCGACCTCGGTAAGAACTGGCTGGTGGGTGATGGCACCAATGAGCGCGTTGCAGCCGGCACCATGTGACACCATGATGACGATGGCTTCCGTCTCGATATCCTCGTCGTCGCCGCTGAGATCGCTCATGACGTCGATGGATGGTTTCTTAGCCCGCGGGACTGTCTTGGTGACCATGTCTGTGGGATTCTCCGTCGTTGAATACCAGTCTACCAAGTGCTGGATCCCCTTACGGAGCCTTTTGTGCATCTCGGTCCACTCCTCAGGATATGAGCCGCCATCTCCCCACTCGAGCGGCTTTTGCATAGAATCCCACTGATAGTCAATATCGACACAGGCGTCCCGTGCGTGCGCCACGTATCCAGGAGGAATCGTATTATTGTTGTTAACAGCCCAGTGAGGGACGGGAGAGACGTATCCACTCGAATCACTGGGTGCCGAGATCGACGCGTGCCGAGACGAGCTACCAAGGCTGCTTAGACTCCCTGTGCTCTGCAGCGAGCCCGCCAGGCTGGACATGGTGTCGAACGGGTCGGCATTGGTCGAGGTCGAACTAGTCCGGGTGGGGGTCCAGAGGTGGCCCTGCGAGTTGGAATGCGGGCGGGCGCTGAAATTTGGGTAGCTGTTGTAGTCTTCCCTCCGAAGCAGATCGGCCTTAGCGCCAGCGAGCATCATGACGGACTCCGGGGGTGTCGTGATCTTCTCAAAGTAGCCAGGGTTTAGCCATTCCCCAAGAAACGCGTCAAGACGCAACACGGACTTGCGGATGGGGATCGACTTAACTTCCGGAGTGTCTGGTATCGTGGGTCTTGAGCGCGGGCTCAGGACCGGTGGTGAAGGTGTTCTTCGTTCGGGCACGTCGGAGCCAAAGGGTGTCGAGTCCTGTGCTAGCCCGGCGCTGATTGCGATGGCGGTTTGTATGCATCGGAGGAAGGGGGAGCTGTGCAGGACAACCTTGTACCGCTTGCGTTTTCTCTCTGTCTGCGTGTTGGCTGCCTCCTCTTCTGCTATGCGCTCCCTAATAATTGATCCTATCCTAGCCCCCAGATTCTTTGCTTGCTGCCACCCGACATACGACAGCGGCGGATCGTAGGGTGTCGGAGATGTAAGATGCCATTGCTTGTCGGCGACGTCGAGGCGGAGGCCGTGTCTGCGGGGGTTAGCCGGCGCTGGATATTCCTGGACGGTACTGTACTCGCCTGATAACGAACAGAAAGGCTGGTGGGTGCCCCATTGTTTCGAGGACGAGGGCTTGACTTTTGAGGACGAGACCTTGACTTTCGAGTATGAGGCCTTCAATTTCGAGGACGAGACCTCTGCAAACACAATTGAGGATACCGAATGGAAGCGGTTTGCTCGTAGGGAAGATTGATCAAGAATCGAGTGGGAGGACCAGGATTAGTAGGGCGAGCTGGAGCTGGGAGTTCGTCGGGGGTCGACAGCAGCGGGCAGCTCGCTGATCGTTACCTGTCTCCGTACGAGGTGAGTCAAAAGCGTTAGGCAGGTGGTGGCCGAGGACGAGGTCAAGGAAGAAGTGTCGATGCGTCGTCGGTGCGGGCGTGACAGCAGCTCGCAGTTGCCCACTGACCCCAGCATGGACAGCAGCTGCCAGGCCCAAAGTGTTAGGGCGGTTGGGTTACTGGAGATGCAGTCGAGCAAAGCAAAAGCTCTCCGGTCTAGTGACGCGCAAACCCCATCGACGGGGCGACTCGGCACGCCTCTGCGATCTCTGCATCAAATAGCGCGAATCCGCCATCTTGTGCCCAGACGAACGGAGAGTCGAGACCTTTTTCTTCCGACTGTCGTCACTTCATGCCCCGTCACATGCAATGCCCCGGATCCACTGATTGGCCGTGTGACCTGCGGGGCCGCGGGGTGGACGCGCCCCGCGAGACGAGCCGCGCCAACCTGGAGAGAGCTGGAGTCAGCCTCCGGCGTGACCTCCGCTGTAACCTAGCGGTTTGTCATGCGCCTCAGCATTGCTTCACATCCACGATTAGCAGCAGCATTGACAGCTCTCATAATATGCAGCCTCGGAAGGGGCCTCTGGATGAACACTGAAAGTTTAGATGGCAAGTGCAATGTCCATCCGAGTGAACGGATGAACGATGGTTACGGACCGTAGCTGGCTTGGTATTGTACAGGTACCTCCGGCAGTGCGAGCACTGCAAAGGCACCGACAGGGTCCGTGGTCAGGGTCCTGCTTACCTAACACCGATGCTGCCAATCAATTTGTAATCCCTGGCATGGAACTGCTAAAGTGTCTGCTTCACCACCACGCTCAAACCGCGGCGACGCAACAACGCAACGAACCCGCCAACAGATGTGAACAATGAAGCTGTCAAGTGTGTTGCCGTTGCTGGCCGCGCTGGCGCCGGTGTCGGCCGAGCACACCAGCAACTGGGCGGTGCTCGTGTCGACGTCGCGCTTCTGGTTCAACTACCGACACCTCGCCAACGTTCTGTCCATCTACCGCACCGTCAAGCGCCTCGGCATCCCCGACTCCCAGATCATCCTCATGCTGCCCGACGACATGGCCTGCAACCCGCGCAACGCCTTCCCCGGTACCGTCTACTCGAATGCCGACCGCGCCGTCGATCTGTACGGCGACAACATCGAGGTCGACTACCGCGGCTACGAGGTCACGGTCGAGAACTTTATCCGCTTGCTGACCGACCGCGTCGGCGACGAGATGCCGCGGAGCAAGCGCCTGCTGACGGACGACCGCAGCAACATCCTGGTGTACATGACGGGCCACGGCGGGAACGAGTTTCTCAAGTTTCAGGACGCCGAGGAGATTGGCGCATTCGATCTGGCCGACGCCTTCGAGCAGATGTGGGAGAAGAAGAGGTTGGTTTTCTGTCTGATCGGTGGCGCAAGCTGACCGTCTAGGTACCACGAGATTCTCTTCATGATCGATACCTGCCAAGCGAACACAATGTACAGCAAACTATATTCTCCCAACATCATCGCGACGGGCTCCTCGAAACTCGACCAGTCTTCGTACTCGCACCATGCCGACAACGACGTTGGTGTCGCCGTGATTGACCGGTTTACATACTACAACCTCGAATTCCTTGAGGCCGAGGTGCGCGACACGAGCAGCAAGAAGACGATTGGCGACCTGTTTGACAGCTACTCGTACGAGAAGATCCATTCCAACGCGGGGGTCCGATACGATCTATTTCCGGGCGGCGCCGAGGCCGCACGCAGCCGGCTGCTCACAGATTTCTTCGGCAACGTACAAAATGTTGAGGTGGATGGGAGGAGGAACACTACGCTCGAGGAGGACCTGCTGTCGCTGAGCCGGACCATTGCGGCGCTCCGCCAAAAAGCTGACGAGGAAGAGCAGCGGAACACCACCAAGCCTGTTGTTCCGCAGAGGGCGCAGTTCGCGAAGCCATTGACGAACGAGAACTGGTGGGCCAAGAAGATTTACGGTGCTACTGCCCTGGCCGGCTGTGCATTGTTGTGGGGTTTAGGGTCTTATTTGGAAGGGAGGTGACGGCTCATCAGAGGGGCAGGAACGCCGATAAGCTTTGTGCATCTAAAAGCGGGTAGACGGTGGTGGGGCATCCATATATTTCAACTTCAGCAACTCCAGCAGCCCGTGACTTGTGCTTGACACTTGTGATAAAATTTCTCTGGTAAACTTTCATCGCCTTTCCAGCCTTTTCTTGTTTGGCATTTGGTTTCCTGTGCATCCTTTCCTGTATTTTACAACCATGAGCCAATCCCAGCCCAAGCAGAAGGTGCTTTTGATGGTGACTGCAATCGATGGAAAAGTACTAACAGAACCAGTTTCTCCCGCTTCGCGAGATTGTCCTCGCCTCTCGCCCGCTCGTCAAACGCGCCGTGACATTTTCTTGCGATGGGGAGCTCGCGGTGGCCGCCGATGACTCGGTGCATGTCTTTGTACCCGAATTACCAGATTTGGCCGGGCGCAGGATACGAAAGGAGAGGGGCGAGGTCGACGAGGCATCATCCGAGGATGAAGACTACGGATTCGAGAAGAACTTCCACATCAACTTGAAGTCGCGCGCGCAGTACTCGGAAGGAAGCAGACATATGCCCGTGTCGTATCCGCCATTGGATCCCCGTGTCAATAAAGAGCTATTCGCCGCTGCTGGCCTTCCCTTTCCCTATGATGACGGCTTCGACGACAGAGGCGACGCGAAAGCCTCTGACTCTTCGGAGGACGAAGACGAAGATGATGCGCTCGGCGAAATCGACAATAGACCGTTTGGGGCCGGCTATGGCCCCATTACCGGCGTGGGGAGCAGCATGAACCACGTCGTCCACATGGCGTGGTCACCGTCCGGCCTTGGCGTTAATCTCCGGCCCATCCTCGCCATCCTCACGTCGGCAGGCGTTGTAGCCATGTATGGGGACGGGGGACAGGCCTACGCCGTCCTTCCCCATGCTAATACTAATATGCTGCAACGGCGGGAGCTTAATTCGTGGGCTGTGCTCTGGGGTGTTGGTGAGCGGCTTTTGGTCCCGGGCCAGCAGGCCGAGGAGACCGAGAACATACAGGGCATAGCCTGGGCAAGGGAGATTGCCCCCGGCCAAGCGTTACTGGCAACCATCAACGATGTCCGGGAGGTGGCCATCCTCAGCGTGCAGACCATACCGAAATACGACATTGCGGAGGGCAAGGACCACCTTGACTGGTTGGTTCATGAGGTGGTGCGGTTCAAGGCGGAGGGGCCGCACCCCAAGTTAGATGTAAGTCTCTGCATCGCATCTCTTTTGCTTGTTTCTGACGGCGGCAGTTTGTCGACCCGGATTATACCCCGTGCGGTACCTCGTTCGGCCTCAGCTGGAGCCCCTGGGTCTGCAATGGCGCCTCGGGAAGTTCCCTTTTGTCGTTCATTGACCGAAGCTATATTGGGTTCCGCCGCATAACACTCAAAGGGTCTTGGGTGAGGGGTGAGAAGCCGAGCATCGATGTCGACAGTTTTGACTGTGCTGGGACATGCGTCCATCTCTCGACCGATGCCTTTTTCCAGTTTGAGGATATGGTAGGTGTATTCCGGCCGCTTCAAGCCCTCAGGATTCAGGGACAGGGGCTAGCTGACCACCGTAGGTATGGACACAAGGCGACACCCCTACCTGTCGCGGTCTCCTGGCCACCCCATTCCGTTTGATGCCCATCGAGGTCGCGGTCTCACCTCTTGCCAGCGCACCAGAAGCAAGCTTCTCCTCGCCGCACACAACCGGGGACTGCTCCACTGTCTATCCCGACGGGATGGGTAATTCTCCATATAACCCAATAGTCGGTAAGCTTCAAATTCGCCAGTTGTTGCCCAGTGCTGATGAGTAGACTTTGTCATCCATCCCCCTGATCCTCTTCGTCGTAAAACGCCAGAGCCGCTATTCACGGCCATCCGTCTCTCCGCAACCACGACAAACATCTGGTACAAGACTAACATTCCTGCGGTGCTCGATGCGGCTGAACCAATGCCACAGTGGGCAGAGGAGATCAAACAGAAGCTAGAGATTGCTTTGCCTGTCGAGCGCCTCCGACGGGGCTACCCAGACGATACCGATTCCGAGAGCGGCTTGGAAGAGGATGACATGGATTCCGACAGCGAGTTTCCCGATGACAACCCCCTCCCGCAGGGACCAGAGTTCCATCCGCACCGCTTCCGACTCCACGGGCTGGCCATCTCTCCGGGTGGCGGTGTCACAGCCGTGGTCGTGAGCGCGCACAACACACAACAGCCTGAACGAGGAGGATGGCACACGGTCCGATCGTCTGTGATTTTCGGCCACCGGCGTCGTCGTCGTCAGGACGAGGAACCAGGGCTACAGAGAGGAGACCTCACGGTCGAGGCCCGTCTGTTCGAGTATCTGTACGGGGGTGGCCCGCCCGTCCCGGGCATCAATGCACCCGCCAAGTACGGGGTGCATTTCGCCAAGTGGGAAGAGCGGCGGGAGCGGGTACACGCCCTATTTCGCAATGCGCTGGAGAAGCAAACGTGTGATCTCTGCGGGAGCCGCATGACGCCGCCTGGTGACGGCAAGTTCCTCTCCTCGTGCGAGAAGGGCCATTTTTTTGGGACGTGCGGCACAAGCGGGCTGGCGGTGCAGATGCCGGGTGTTATGAGGAGTTGTGGAACTTGCGGGCTCAGGTCGATACGATCTACGGTGCTCATGAGCAAGGTGCCCGAGCGGGAGGAGGAGATTCGGAGGGAGATTGCGGACAACCGGTGCGGAGGCTGTGGTGGCAAGTTTTTGAACTAGCGCCTGAAAAAACGCATGCACGGCTAGCCACGTCGATAACCTTGATGCAGACTTGCTACAGCTTCAGTTGATCGTTTCAGGCAGGATTCAGGTAGCCTGACGGGCAGTGGGTTGAGAGTGCTGCTGGTGGTCGCCAGACTGATATCACATTACATTCATCCCTTTCGCGGTGAAACGCAGCCATTCCCCTTGTCAGGCCCATAAATACCTCTCACTTACATAGTTTGGCCAAAGCGGTTGACAAAAAAACAGGGCCACGTTACCTCCTCGGCACCTATTCTGCCATTACATTTGCTAGCATCAAGATGTATCCTGCGGTACCTCCACCTGGGCATCTGACCATCCACTACTATCTGATGGGCGAGTGTTCTTTACCATGGAATCACCGTCACCTGTCGAGTCTTCTTACGTGAATAAATTTACACTAGCCCTTAGTCGATTGCAGAGGTTATGTTACCACTTACTTTGGGTGGCCTGATGGAAGATGGTGGAACCTGTTAGGGGTCCTGTTACCCAGGAACTGCAAGAGGCAGTTTAGTTTGTGTGGCCTTTTTTTGGGGGGGCAACCTGATGGGGGTGTGTGGGTGAACTCATCCATAGATCTACCTATCTGAGCTATGGTGGTGATGCGTCAAAGGTGCAGGAAGGTGGAAAAGGCTGGAAGGTCCAGGATGGAAGATATGGTGGTATGGGGCCTAAGGCACCCACCCCACAACACAACCACTTTGCATACACTAGGTAGTAAGTAGGTACCGTTGGGATTGGGTCCGGACACCGGACGGTACAATAGGTTTGCCACTCATGCGGCTAGGGGGGATGGGCTGCGTCTCATGCCAGTGTCTGCACTGTCCGGATTTTCGCCTCTCCCCGTCTCATCGCAAGACACTCATGCAGCCCTACGGGCAGTGTGAGTCGCCAGTGCTGCTGGGCCTCGCTAGAGTAGACTGATGTCACTGTCTTTACACGTACGTACATTGCGTTGCTGTTCTGCATGCAGGATGCGGACGAGGCCATTCGGGGCCAGCCAAATCCAAATTGGTGCAGGATCCGTCCGTAAGATCCGTAGAAAGGTGTGGATACGGTAGGCAGTGAAATGATCCGGCCCGGTCAGGCTGACTAAATTTTTACACACACATGTACACGGGCACAACATAGGATACCCGTCTGAGAGAGTTTAGTCTTCCACAGTTTCTACGCATGCTCGCGGGGGCAACAAGGGAAACAAGGAAAACTCTGCGGCTTGGCGCTTGTGGGCGGTTTAGCTGCCGGAAGTAACTAGTTTTTCGAAAATAGAGAGGATGGTGTGTGTGAGTGGTTTTTCAAAAATAGAGAGAGGGCGTAAGACTGAGACGGAGAGCACATTTTAATTAATTATGTGGTCTCCCCGTATCCCGTAATTGGCAACAGTAGTTTCTTCGAGCATTTTTGTAGGGGCGCCGGGGAGGAGAAGAGCCCGGGGGGGGGGGGCGGAGTGTCGGGGTGTCGGGCTGTTTCGGGGATGTTCCGGCCGTTTCTGTATTTCTTTTTTCAGTTGCTATTCATATGCCAGACTAGAGTAGGTCCAGCTTGTGTCCTCACTACCTAGTCACGGCTTCCGACTGGAATCCGGGGGCCGGCCATCCATCGATCTGTGTATTGATCCTCTATCCCTGTGGGTTTTCCCAACAGCAGGGCCGGTTATAGGTGGGCCGGGATTTTACACTACTGCCCGTGCATAGTAGATGTCGAATTCGGATCCATGTGTCGTGCCTTGTTCTGTTCTCTTTATTCTAGAACTTTTCGGCACTTTGCCCGGCTATTATCAGGGCAGGACTTCTATTACGTGATTTCTCGGTATTTTATTGCGTAAATTTTTGCTATTGCGTGCTTGCTTGTGGCTCGTTTGGAGGGTTTGCTCGCTTTAGCGTGGTCTCGATGCTCTTCTTTTTTGGTTTTACAACACACTAGGACATGCCATACATGCTGGACACACTAGCCACGGAGTAGGATTCGGCCCGGTTGGGTGGTTTCCCATGCACTGAAGCAGGTGGCGTCGGCTTTGTGACTGAATTATCCATCCGGTGACTGTTTCGGAGGCCGTGACGGACTTGGAGTACCAGAGAGCAATGCGTCTGCTTGGGATCTTGCTGGACTGAGAAGGGGAGAGGCAGGGCTGAGAAGATGTCGCGGCAAAGAACCCTGCGCTGGCTCGAATGATGATGAAAGCAGGGTAATTTTCAGGGCACGACTCCAATGGATGAAAGGGTCCAAGTAAGTGGTGGTATTCGACTAGAATAAGAAGCGTGAAGAGGAAGGAAACAGGTGAAGCCTGGATCCTGGAGCTAAGCTAATGGTGGTGGGCGGTGTGGGGCGCACAGACCACCTAAGGCCCTAAGTGGGTCATGGACCGGCCGGGGCCGTGACAGTACCGGTAATGTTGATCTATGTTTTGTGCTTTTTCTATCGGTGAACTATGAAGAGAAAAAAAAAGACCAGAAAAAAACAGAGCAAAACCCAAGAGGAAATGCACTTCGTTTTCTAATGCCAAGAAAAGCCAAATTACTCGCAGCTCAAGGGAGCTCAGGCGACAAGCGATGACCAGGAGCCGGCCGCGTCGTCCTCCACCACGTCAACCGCCCCAGGGATCCAAGCATGTCTAGCCGTCCTCCGCCACCTTTGAGCTCTCAATCTGCATACCCCAGAACCTCCTGTCCAGCTCTCCACACCATCCTCCCGCCTCGCTTAATCTTGCCACTTTCCATGCAAGCATTCAAGTTCCTCGGCACTCGTCTCCTCGCCAGCCGTCCTCTGCCTCCTTACGGGGGGCGGAGGGATCCGAGGTACCGGAACCTGTGGACAGAAGGGAATTTGTGTGGTCGGAGGGGATCTTCGACGGATAGAGGGGTAGGGGATATCGGATTGTCAGTGCTGTCGCCAGCATCGCTTGCCAGGTGGCTCCTGTCCGTCTCGTCGCTCTGTCGTGCAAGTACCGCGCCGTCCTTCAATGGAAAAGTTCCAGGTGATGAAAAGTAAAAGTACCGGAAGAAACTCTCATCGAAAACTGTCGAGGCAAAAAAAATTCCAGTCCGGACCGGCGTTGCTGCACTCGAGAATATGAGCGAGCTAGGTCGGACTAATGACGGGCTTACGGCGTTGGTTAGTGTTGAGCCAGTTCAGTCCTTTGACGCCGATGGATCGACGAAATGGATCTATCCAGCACCGTTCCGCGGCAGACGTCGATTGTACCAGACGCTGTCAATATGCTTTCCCGCGGTCGGCGCCGACTGGTCTCAACCCGAATCGGGGTTCACGCCCCTCGCATCTCCCTTGACCGTGCCCGTGCCATATGCCTTTCCCGTTCAAGCTCTGCCACTCGGGCCTCCAATGGGATCAGGCGTTCTGCCAAAAGAGATTCGGCCTCGCGGTCGTCTAACTCCCTTCGAATTCTTCGAATTCTCCTTTGCTTAGCTCTTAGCTGCCTCCGTATCGTCCTGATATCTCCAATCGTGCGATTAACAAATTCGAGGGCAGCCTCGTTAAGGGCCCTCTGGAAAGCCTCTTCAGGGCCGGCGGGCACAATTGATGAGCTGGCAGTATCGCCAGCACGGTTGTCGGAAACCGTCGCGGACATGGTAGAGGGCGGATACAGAGCTAAAACAAATAAAGGGAGAGCGTGAATGATCGTGTTGTTATCGGGGTAGGTTTGGAAGTTCTCGGACGGAGTGGAGACGAAGATGTGCAAAGTGTCGTGGTTGGTACTTTAAGATGAGAAAGGAAGGCGAAAGAAGGGTATTTGAGGAAAAGTTAGAGAAAGTAAGAGTTGGAATTTTGACGGGCTCCGAGCGGTGCCCTTGTTGCGTTCACGACGTTCCGGAGTCGTCGGGGAGTGTGCGGGCATGCCGAGGAGGCCGACCGTCGACGGTACGGTATTCTAAGGTAGGGAAACGAAAAGACCCAGCTTGTGGCGAGACCTAGCGGATTGCGCTAGCCAGCATTTGATGGGTAAAACTTGCTGATTTCAATAGGTACTCAACCGGAATGCTCACCGGCCGAGCTTCACATCATGCTGCCAGTACCATGCGAGACCGATCGCAGCGTGCAATCGCCCACTCCCTGTATGCCCTTTCCATTTCCTTCCAATCCCCCCCTCTGCGCGGCTTCCGTCCAGTCATTATGATGTGCTCCCTGATCGGGGACATGACTGTTCGGACCGCGACTCAGCGGGCTCCCGACGACAGGCGGCGATGGGCTTCCACACAGGCTTGCTGGCCGAGAGCACCTCTACCTCCAAGCCCGTACGCTTCACATACCTAATCCATGCGTTTACGACCCCTTGAATAGGATAAAAATGAGACACACTGCAATTCGCGCGATCAGAATGTTTAACTGTGTCTATGGGCTTGTTCCGGCGACCCCATGCACAATTCACCTCGAAAGAGCTCTGGGGATGAGAGACAAAGCATATTTTCTTTCAAGAATGCGTCAGAGTGGTCATTTCTAGATATTTTTGACTGGCTTGCGCGAGAACCTTTATCTACCCCTTTTCGTTATGGACCAGGAGAACGTCGTGGGAGGTGTTAGAGCCAGGCAGGAGCACCCAGTCAAGATGGAAGGCGCGCAAGGACCCAGGCACCTGTGTTTAGCCAGCCCTCAGGGCCCATCCTCCTCTTCCACAAGACAAGCATTTTTAGCACCAGTCTCTCAGATGCTTCGAGAGATAGCCCCAAACTTTTTGAACGTCTCCTATACGCGCTGGACCCCTGATCAGGATTATGGGCATAAAATTGCAGCATTTGGGTCTAGACGCATCCCTGGAACACGCTCTGGATATTTAAACCGCTGATTGGTGAAAAGGTGGTTGGTGGCGCAAAGTATTGGTGACGCTTCGGGCCTAGGAGGGGCGGCTGAAGAGGCGATCATTAGAGCGACCGCGCTCGATTTCCCCGCGTAGCCCACGTGCGCTTCTTTCTGGAGTTGGCTTTTATCTCTGCGATGCGCCATTATTCCTGTCGTCTCTCCCGAGGAGCCTGTCCGTAAAATCGCGGCGTTATGGCATCTCCGTGGTTCTGGCGGCGGCTGTTTGTCGCCCTCCTCTGGGTGCAGTCGACCATCGCCGCTGTGGCCTTCACCAACACCGAATTTGATGTCCAAATCGGAAAACCGTTCACCCTCACCTGGACGGGCGCATCCGGATCTGTCACCATTACGCTGCAGGACGCCTCGAGCGGCACGAGCAACCTAAAAACCGTCCTGACGGTTGTCTGTAGGTTTCTCTCCCAGATATCTGGTAAACCCACCAACGAAGCGATCAGCAAGCACACAGAGCACATCGTATACTTGGACCCCGCCGTCCTCGCTGTCGTCCGGCACCTATGCCTTCAAGATCGCCGACGTGGCGGGCGATACGGTGACGACAGACTATTCGGCTACCTTCCCGATCGTCGGCGTGGTATGTTTCGCACTCAAGGGCCCAGCGGCGATGCTAATGACGGCGAAAGGCACAAACAACGCCTTCACCAACGCCTTCGCCAACCCCAACGTCCACGCCGAAGACGTCGCCAGCTTCGATGACGCCCGCGCCTCAGACTCCGGTCGCGACGAGCCCCAGTGTTCCACCGCCCCAAGTCCTGCCGAGCGCGTCGGATACCCCTTCCCAGCCAGGGGCATCCCCTTCACCCGACAGTCCATCCAGCCCCTCTGGCTCTTCCGGGTCGTCGGGCTCGTCTGGATCACCGGGAACCTCCAATCCATCAACTCCCGGCTCTTCAGGCAGCGGATCCAGCTCCTCCCAAGCCGACGGGGGAAGCAGTAGCTCGAGCAGCTCCGGCTCTTCGTCTTCTGATGGTGGTCTCAGCGCCGCAGCAAAGGCTGGAATCGGTGCGGGGGCGGGCGTTCTTGGGCTCTTTTTGATTGTGGCCGTTGCCTACTTTTTCTACCGACGAGGCAAAGCCGCAGGCGCGAAGGGCAGTGTAGCTCCTGATAACGACGAAGACGGTGGGATAGCCGAGCTAGGCGGCGCGATGAAAGTCGGCGGCCCGCATGCGGAGCTGGGCGTCGGGAGCAACGAGAAGCCGCCGGTCGAGTTGGGCGGGAAGGGGAGGGTCGAGATGGCGGCGACCGAGTCTTCGGTGTCGCCCGCGTCCCCATTTGCCGGTTATGTGTATCCTTCGGCGGGCGCGGTCGAGCTGGGGGCGCATCCGCCTTCGTATCCGGCCGAACTGGGCGGTGGCTTCTCTGGGGAGGGGTATCGAAGGTGAGACTCGAGGGATGGGATCTTGATGGGTTGGAAAGGAAGTCTTGCGGGGGGAGGGGTGGAGCCGGCAGTCGCGATAACGGCGCCACGACCGACATAGAGTTCGGGCTAGTGCTGGGCTGTTGTGTCAACTAGATACTAATGCCAGTCAGGAGCGTCAGCTACAGGTTTGAAGCCAAGTGATCGGGGAGTGCAGTACCTATCTCTCCATCAACGGGTGACATCCGGGGTGGGTGTAGGACATGTCCAACAAAGTTGTCTCGGGTGGTGAGTTGGGGGGCATCAACCGCCTGGAGTGACCGCGTTAGCTTCTCGTTAGTGCAGCGGACGGGCGACGTTTATTGGATGAGGGATGGCACGCCAGCGCTCACCTAAAACGTCACTCCCGATGACGGTGAGGCGTCACGGAGAGGCAAGCCACGTGGTGGTTGCTCCTTCCATTTCTGTGACTTTGGCGGGCCGGCCAAATCTATCTGCAGAGTCATGGGAGGTTTCCCTCCTCCATCTTCCATCCCGCGACAAACCACGCAAAAAGCAGCCCCCAAGAGACGGCGTCTTTGTGCAATTCACGGTAGGTCCATCATCTCACTAGACTCAGCTGCTTTGGAATTTAATTTAATTTAATTTAATTTTTTTGTGTTGTTTTGATCGCTAACTTTCCTTTTGCAGTCAAGATGTTGGTGCGCGCGCCGAATAACCAGGCCGGCGGCGTCGTGAACAACGACCCCCTTCACAACGATACCGGAAAACGCATCAATACCCCCAAGGACCAAGCTGAAGAACTCGTGAAGATAGGAGAATGCGACTCTTGGCTGGCAGATGGTCTGCTGGACATTCGCCAGTCACTTGGACCTTTCCACAAGCAAACACGTCAGATCGAGAAGAGAGCGAATTTGCAAGATTCTGCGAAGAAGGTAGAGAATAAGGACAAGGAGCCAGCAAACGTCAGAGCCGCTCTGTTCGGGGCCAGAGAGAACGTGAAGCGGTAAGGTGTAAAACCCCAACAGTCCTGGCGAGACTAACTTCTGTGACATCCAGATCCGAGTCTACCACGACCAGTGAGCTTAAAAAGCTCCAGGCCGAGAGCGCCAAAAACAGCGCCATAATCTCGAAACTTCGAGACCAACAAATGAAAGATCTCCACGAATGTTATAAGGAGTCCTTGGGAGCCAAGAACGCGCTGCTTCATCAGGTCCGGCAAGCGCATGCGACAGCTATGGCGCTCAGAGACCAGCAGATGGAGGACCTCCAGAATTCTCACCACAGGGCATTGGAAGTCATGAAGCGGCAAATCACAGACCTCCAAGATATTCACGAAAAGGCGATGACAGGCAAGAACTCGCAGCTCGAGAAACTCCAACAGTCACATGCGACAGCCTTAACGCTCAAGGAGCGACAGATCGGTGATCTTGAGGCCCGGATCGCCGAATACAAGGAGGAGTTCGGAATGCTCAACTGTCTCCAGGAGGAGTTGATGGCAAAAGAGCGGGATTTTGAGTCGATGAAGCTCCAGTTCTGTGAAGAGCTCGATGCCAAAGAACTCGATCTGACCATTGCTCGACAAGATCGGGAAATTCTCAAGCAGAGGTGCCATACACTAGATCTCAATTACAACGTCGCCCGCAGCCAACTCACCGAGTCCGTGTGGGAGCTGAAGCGAGAAAAGGAGCTGGCTGATACGCATATACAGAAGACCATGCAGCGAGCCAACGAGCAGGTAAAGGAAGTGACAGAGCAGGCAGACAGGAGAGTCCAGGAGGCTAAGGATGAGGCCGACAAGTGGCTTACCAAGGCAGAAATGCTAGAAGAACAGCTGGAACAACTTCAAGATGAGACGCGCATTCAAGTGGCCGGCTACCTCCAACATACATCGGCATGGACTGCCTCGCTTGTGCAGCCGACAGACCAAGGTTCCGATCTCTGGCTGGAACTAGCGGGTCTCGCGATGAAGGCTCCGATGGTGAGACCTCCGATTCCCGAGCTGAGATACTGGCGCATCGACGACGCTTGGGGATTCTCGAGCGAGATCGCCCCCCGCCAATACGCAGGGGGGCTCATGGTTGAGCTCTTCGGCTCTATCAAATCGGGTTGCTGGATGGGAGGCAGTGCGCAGGAAGCTCTGCGCAGTTTAACCAAGGATGCGGTCTCATTTGAGAAGCTCAACTTCACAGTTGTTACTGGCTTCATCGACACCTTTCTGAGCGTGGCCAAGGCGAAGCAGATGGTGAGCAGCTGCGAGGCCCTTACGTTTTGCATCGGCATGTATCAGCTCATCGCCTTGGTCAAGAAACGGGAGGCCAGCAATCGCGAATACACCGACGATACCTTGAAAGCCATTTTATATAAGGTAGTCGGAACTCGGTTCCTCCATGGCCTTGAAGATGGTGATATGGCGAGTCTACTTCCCGGGCCATCTTTGACGGACAGGGTGGCGAGCACAGCAGTCGTTGTACACGATGACGACGCTTTTGTTCGTGGTGAGCGGGTCATTATCAAGATCGGCCTTCGGGATAGATCGTTGCGCGTTATTTCTCGGGACAGAGTATTGCGTCCCAAATCAGGCAGGGTGGTAATTCGAGCGCCATCCAACCAGCGTGGACTAATAGTTCGCATTGGAATGGGCCCGAAGGCGATAGTTTGGTGGACAGAAACTGCTTCTTGGCGAGGCACGCAAACTCAGGTGTGCGAGCTCGACAGGGGGACAGAGGAGGTCTAGGGAGAGTTCGCGGAAGATTGTACGGTCGAATGCGTGGTCAATCTGGTTGTCGCCATATGATATCTGGGATGTCAAGGTGAACTTTGTCACAGAAATGGGCCTGTGGAGGCAGAGAATACAACAAGATTGCCTCTGAAATGTGTGTGTGTGGTCAGGACTCGGAGAATTGGTGAGAGGGCTTGCTTTCAAACCCGGGGCTATGCGTTCGTGATACTGTCTTGCTGGGTTGTTACCTGCATGTGGCTGTGGCAGCATGGAAGCTGTAGTACGTAGTAGGTAGCTAGGTAGCTAGTCTAGGTGGCCAGAACCCCGGTATGGAGGTACTTACATAATCACAGGCACAGCAGTGAATATGAACAGGGCTGGAGTCACTCTGGATGGCCTCCTGAAGCTGAAATATGTTTTCCCGAGGTGGGCTGGTAACTAGGTGGGCAGCAGTCATGATTGAGTCAGCCAAGTCACCGCGCAATTACGTCATTTCAGTCTGTCGTAAGTGGTTTTATGTCTGTTTCAACTCCTTTGATCTGGTTTTGTTGCCTACCTATCAAATGTTGTCTATCGTATTGGTTTTGTGACTAGTCGGCTGAAGGTGTGTGGTCGATAGGTATCCATGGGCGCGGCTGGGTTGGGGTCGTTTAAACTGAGCATGGGATTTTGAGGCTGGGCTTGGGGTTTATGAGAATTGATATGAGACTTATGAGATTGGGCTGAAGTTTTTTTATGGGTTCTGAGAAGGTCATTGATGAGGTGAGAATAGATCTGGAGTGCTTGTCCTTGAGACTGGACCGGGAGTTTTGTGCGGAGCGAGCCTCGTGGTTGTTGTCGTGACTGGGCTGATCTCACGTCTTGTTTACTTCGTCGATTTATACTGTGAACATGTCTTATTACTGTGAGGTTTCAGACCTGATTCCCTGACTTAGGTATGTTGACCTTGGGATAAGGGGGGTAAACTATTTCTGTCTCTCATGAACGGTCATCATCCGGGCGGTCTTGGGCGTCTCGAACTCAACTTCTTCCCCCCTCTTCTCCTCTAAGAACTGCGTAATTTGGAAGGAAGAAACCACACTGTCCGAGCTTGCGGCAGGAGGGCTGTGCATGCGATTGAGTGGCTTGATTTTGTCGTCTGTGATAGGCCGCCCAGATCGAGAGCGGCAGGCAGACTTGTGTGGCGGAGCGAATTCGGGTTCGGAGGCCTGAAATGGTTTTAAGCGAGAGACGTGCTGGAGACTTTTGGTCTATTCACCTCCATCTCAATTTGTTCACTTGGTTTCAGAGCATATTGTTCTTCACCCCCCTGGCTTCTTCCCCATTCCCTTCGCTACTCCGGCGAGTTTTTTTTTGAAGACGATGTCGATACCTTGAGAAAGTGACAGAGCCCAAATGACAATCCAATTCGGCGCCGCCCGAAACGAATCAGTATGGCAGCCCGAGCCCGGCGGCCGCGGGACCTACTCGCTGCTCTCGTCGTGTCTCGTCACCATGATCCTCTGCGTCTGGACGGCCGTGCACCTGAATATCCCAGGGCCGGAGCTTGAGCCAGAGGACCCATGTTTCATCTCCAAATGGAGGCGATGGCGAAGATTTATCCCTCAGTCCCAGACGTCCCGAAAGATCGGGTGGCTCACCATTGGCCTGTTCGCGCCCGAGATCATCGCCTGGACGGCTTTCGAGCAGCGCCGGGAGGCCAAGGATCTATATCGAGAGATGAGAAAAAAGCTCGGAGAGGGGTCTCGGGCGAGACAGGCTAGTCGATTAACGAGACTAAAGGGCTGGATTCCTCGGTGGTTGGCGATAGGAAGAAAGAAGGAAGAAGAAGATGTGGAAAAGGGAAACAGTGGATCCGATGATAACATCGAGCGGAACACGGCATCCGGGACTCCGACCGAAGAACCCTCGGAACGCGACATGAAGCGGAGATACCAGTGGACGATGACACACAGCTACTACGCCAGTATGGGCGGTTTCGTCTTCGACACCAGTGTGATCGGCTCTGGCGCCGACTTCCTCCCACGCAGCAAACGGATGACACTGACGAACCGTGGTCTGCTCTGTCTGACGGAAACGGTGCCGCATCTGCTGCCTAACATCTCGGTGGCACAGATCAGGGACAAGAGCAAGGCGAATCGACTGGCCAAAACCATTGTCACGCTCCAGGCATCGTGGTTTGCTGCCCAGTGCATCTCACGCTTAGCGCTGGGCATGACTATCAGCCTTCTGGAGCTGAACACATTCGCCCATGCCATCTGCGCCCTGATTGCCTACGCGCTGTGGTGGGACAAGCCGCTCGACGTTGAGGAGCCCACGCTCATAGAAGGCCCCGACGCTGAGCTCGTGTGTGCCGCGATAGCCATGCGGACATCTGTAGGCCTTCAGCTCTTCTACAAACTACACGAGGACACAGCCGGTCGGCACCCGGATCACTCTCTCCACCCGAGCATGGTGTACTGGCCATCTGTCGGCGACGAATACGCGGATGACAGGGTAAAGCGCGGCGTTACTGGTTTCATGCAACGTGGCTCCGACGGTATGCCCTTGGAAATATGTCCCACTGTACCCCCAGACCGGCTGGACAATTTGACCGCCTTCAGATTGTACATGGGGCAGAGTCTTTTCAATTTCGCTTTAATCCGCCATCACCTTGAATTTGATCTCAGGAGCTGCGCTGTCGACCACGGCTTACTGGCTATGGGGCGTCCCTATGTCGAGATCGACTCGGACCACTTATTGCTACTTCGACTCGCAAATGATGGCTACGTCAAGTATCCCGGCCTGGCTCCCGACGTGGCGGGCGGGCGTGGTGGGATGCGGGGGTGTTTGGCTTCCTATCGGACAAGAAACTGGCCCACGGGGCATGGTACGGGAACCGAGGCTGAGACGTCAACGGTTCTTTTCAGTTTATTTTTTGCCGGACTGGCCTACGGGGGTCTGCATCTCCTGGCGTGGAGCCCTCCGGTGAGAACAGCGGCCGAAACTACGATCTTGCGTGTCTCGGGAGTTTCTATCATTGTTTATGGGGCGTTTCCGCTACTTGGCTGGTGGCTCAACCAGGTGTTTTGGAAAGAGATCCAGCAAGCTGTCAGTCAGTGGCAGATCTACAAGACATCGCCCTATTATGTTAAAGGCTTCTATTTCAAATTTTCTTGGCTTATTCGCAATTACTTGCCCGGCGGCCAGTTCCTTTACGACGTTTATGTCAGATTCGGTCGCACAATAGTAGTGAGCCTGGTGCTCACCTCCATCGGAGCCGGTACACTTCTTTATGTTGTGTCGAGGGTGTACCTCGTGGTGGAATGCTTCATCAGTCTCGGAAGGCTGCCGGCATCTGTGTTCGAGACTCCGGTCTGGTCGCAGTATTTACCTCACGTGAACTGAACTTGAGGTTGGCAAATGGTAGAGTTTGTGAAATAGAAACGAATAGAGCGGATTCGGTTGAGATATTCATCATGAAGATGAATGCTGATGACGTAATGGGTTGTAGTGAACCAAGGAGTGCCAGGTATTTCTTATAATGGGTGTGCAAGTTTCCGATTCGCTTTAGATCGGCAATGATGCTAAGGATCTCTTCTTCAAAGGACTGGACATTTGCGCTTGCCGTCTTCGTGATGGTGGTGTCTTGGTGTATTAGTGATGATGGTTCGTGTAGGTCATTCTGCGTGCCTTTATCTTCGCTAGCTATATCTCGGTAGTTTTCGTCGACGGTGCTGGCCGCAAACTCCTTCCCAAGTGCGTCTAAGGCCTGAAAGGAAAGACCATGTGAGAGCGGATCCTCCCAGTCACTATCGAAATTATCTGAGAGAATATCGTCGGAATCCAAGTCAGCAAAGTCCGGGATATCGCTATGAACTTGGAAAGATTTATCGAGATCGGCCTCCAGTTCTATGGGAATGGTTAGGTAAAAGAGATGCTGTTGGATTGGTATGTTTGCGCTGCAAGAGCGATAGCTCTGGCATCCAACTGACTATCACATGGAAGTTGAAGAAACTGCCCATTCCTGCGGCCACGTCTCAAAAATTGTTTATAGTTTGCGCTACTGCCGCTATCTTGATCACGGGGTCGATCTTGACATCATTTCTGGCAATAGCTGCGATTGAGTTTGCACTTATTAGCAATATGCGTTCACTCGACCGAGAGAAGCCGCGTCCCTTCTGTCGGATTCTGGGTCTTTGCCAGGGAATAGATTGTGTGTCAATTGGTGGTACTGGCCCAGCCGGGGTGCTGGCTGGGCCAGGTCTATCTATATCTATCCTATTCCTTTGTTTCTGAATGCCTTCATCTTCCTGACTGAGTCCTCTTTGACTCAGTTGCATGCCTCCTTGATTCAGTTGCCTGCAAGTAAACAAAGAGCTCCAAGGTGTCTTGCATCACTGGCGGCCTTTGGGCCTTTGCCCATCAGGGTGCCTGCATCTTCACACCTTCTACCTAGGTGCTTTATGCCGGCTGCGGCTGCTTGGGCGGATCAACGGGAACACAAAAATAGAAAAAGTTCACAGGACTAATGCGCTTCACCCACGCTTTTTTTTTTCTTTTTTCGGAACAGACTCGTCTGTTTCTCTACCACACATGAAATGAAGATATGGCTAAAACATGTCGAAAAAACCGTTTAACATTATCTAACGAGAAAGAAGTGTACCTAGCTCTTCAGTATCAGGGGAGAGTGCCCACCGTTTCGCAGCGCCAGTTGGCATCTTCCGGGAAGCGCTCGCTTCGATACCTAGGTACCGACCTTTCGGGCGACGTGCCCATCGCTTCGCAGCGCGGGCTAGCGACGCGAGCTCGAAGCTTCACAAGGAGAAGTGCGCGAGGGTGGCAAACTCTTGCAGCTTGAAATAGAGCTTTTCGGAAGAGCTATACTTGGTTGTGAAGAGTGGGTAACCGCTGGAGTTACAAATACCTTAGATGGGTCCGACCACTGCGACAGTACAAACGGACTTTCTCTTCTAAAAACTGAGCGTCGGCTCTGACGCCGATCCTTCGTCGATGGCCTTCAGGGCGATCTTGGTCTACTACAGGGCGTTTGATAGAGGTGTCCCCCCCTTTTCCGTACGCATCCCCTTAAAGATAATTCTTTCGCCTACATCCTCAAATATAAGCGTTTTGGCATCTTAGCAATGCTAGGAGGGCCTTTAATAAGGGCTTAGCGATCTATCAATTACGTTCTTAAACCTCTCTTAACCGGAAATAAAATATAAAAGGCCTCGACTTAACGCATATCCAGGGGTTAAGGTGCTGAGCGGGCTGGGTCATGATGGGTGAGTGAGGATTGACTCGTTGGTTAGGCTGGTCCTGGATGATCTGAAAAGCCTTCCTTCTCTGCGTCTGTCGGTACAAACTTGACGGAGGAAGTCACGATCCTGGGGCCAGGCCCAGATCGTGCTGGCAGGCATATAACAACAGTTACCTAGAGTTCTAAGGTGCTGACCTTGGAATTCTGGCAATCCTTTTGTTTGGAGGTTGGCTCAGTTATGTGTGGATCCAGCGGCCGACCCAGCCGTCACAGAGAAGGTATACTGTTTCCACACCGACGCTGTTAACGGGGAGTTTCCCAGATTCTCGGCCGTCCTTGAGAACTTGGACTTTTCTGTCCTCCAGTTGTGCGATCTTCTGGGCGAACCACGGAACGAAACATCGGAGGAAGGCAGGCATTCCGATGTACGTTTCGAGATCATTGAGATTGTCTGGCTGCCGGATTTTTCGTATTGCTGCGATTCGGTCAGGGGCGGTAGACATACCAAAAACTGTCGACTTCGAAACCCAGCAGTCAGTCCATCAGAATCGAAGATTTGCGTTTGTTTGTTTTGTTCGTTTCTATTTCGGTGCCGTAGCCCATCACGTAAGGAAGCAAAAGGGGGTGCACCCCTATCAGATGCCTCACAAAACGCCATTCCCCATAGCAAACTCTGGAATCGTCTCAAACTCTCCTCCTTATCCCCGTCTCCTCGTCCTAAGAGCTGTGCATGCTAACCAACTGTTGTCTCGTCTTGACCTTGCACCCCTATTGTGATAGGGGTGGGTCGCAAAAAAAGAAAATTGACAGCGGTGAGATTCGAACTCACGCCCTTTCGGACCACGGAATCACGAAGATAGTAATTAAGGGTGAACCTTAACGTGGCGCCTTAGACCGCTCGGCCACACTGCCTTGAAAGTTACTAAGTCCTAACATAGACAATACCTAAGAGGAACCTCGAGGCACTGGGCTTCATGAAGTTAGGAACTGGCCGAGTCAGCTATCATGCGGGGCTTACCGGTTTCACGAGTTCGCTAGGCGCTCGTGGCGCTGAGGCAACCCGACACTTGCGCCCTGCGTATTCTGCGGGAGCACTTTGCGTATCGTGCGGGAAATCCTCTTATCTCGCCTATGCCGGCCTGCGCCAGGCGCGCACCCCCAAGGCCGTGGCTAAGGCTGTGGCTCAATTGAAGCCTCGCGCTTCCCATCGCCATCTTGAAGCCATCGCCAACTGTTAGATGCCTTGCGCTGCGCAAGGATTTCCGACATCGCCGGGTCAGGGCTAGATGGTGCAGTATCCGGACGGCAAAGTACAGTTTCCCCAGCAATCGCAGTAGTATTTTGTCGCTGGCAGTCAGCACCAGGCGGTTTCGCGCCCACAGGATGCGTGTTTATAAGCAGCGTGGCACGTCGGTCGGGCAGGTTAGGGCTACGGCGCAGGCTGCAGAGGGTAGGTAGGTAGGTAGGTAGGTAGGTAGGCCGACTACGTAGTTCAATTGAGCTATCTCCAACACCATGGTCCTTGCAATGATGATGGTTCTGGCTTGCAGTTGTGCACTTGGCGATGGCTTCAATTGCGGCGCCAGCGAGGGAGTGCTGCGGCCGGCGGGGTCAGCCACAGAGGGTCCGCTTTGGCCGGCATAGGCGAGATAAGGGGATTTCCCGCACGATACGCAAAGTGCTCCCGCAGAATACGCAGGGCGGACACTTGCATGTCAGACAGTCAGATCTTGTCTTGCCTGTCTCCGGCAACGTCGCCGTCCGTCCCACATGTCACCCACGCTGTTGCTCTTCCGACAGCTGCCAGTCGCCACAGGGGCAGTTTTGTGGGCTTCTTTGTTCCCCTGAGGCGTTCAAAATGACATCCAGTCCTAATGGACTTCCGCACTGCGGGCCAACAAGCCAAGATGTCGACAAGACAGACGATCGCCAGCTCTGCGGGGTATTTTAGCCTCAATCGCAATTCCTCCGATATTATTTTCAGCGTCCGATCAATGCTGCGGCAGACACTGGGTTGGCAGTAGCTGGCATAGCGCATACTCGGTCGCCCAGCCTGTGACGACATGTTCAGCCCATTCGTGTGGTGGGCCCGTCGGAGGACTGCATGAGAATGTGCGGAAAGAGTGGGAAGCACCAGGTTCGTCGACTGTGACGTCTGCTCTGTGCAGTGAGGCTCGGGCAGCTGCAGGGGGGAGCCTGACACGGTCCAGTGGCGATCTTCCCTGCAACGCAGCCCCTGTCGGCCAAAGAAAGGCCGGTCAACTCCAGACTGAAACCACTTGCGTCCCGGACCGTCGGATCACGGAACTGCAACCACGCTCCTGTCTGTCGTCCCGACGCCATCGCGCCGATCAGTGCTTGTCCACCCCTTTCTCAAAACCACCATGTCTTCGACCAC
Source organism: Echria macrotheca (assembly GCA_030411725.1). Taxonomy (NCBI): domain Eukaryota; kingdom Fungi; phylum Ascomycota; class Sordariomycetes; order Sordariales; family Schizotheciaceae; genus Echria; species Echria macrotheca. Next base: position 748,489 of record MU839840.1, read on the forward strand.
CGCCTGGCTCTGGCCGCCCTTTCTCTCCATCGACAAGATGCCAACCGGGTGAAGCTCACCTGCACGTCTGGCACTCCGGGGCCGTCTTTTGTAATTCTTTTTAATTTCGTTTCTTGAGAGATGCTGGCCATCCGCATCCTTTGGTTGCTGGCTGCGCCGGCCGCGGCCCAACTGTTGAACGATTTGCCCGTTGTTGGACCTCTTTTGGGCGGCGCGAGTACCGATGCAGCTCCCGCTGCCACCGGCGAACCTACGGTCCAGGCTCCGAGTCCGGTAGTTGCTCCAGCTGAGCCAGCATCGAGTGCGGCCGGAGAGCCGGCTGCGACAGCAGCTGCTTCGCCAAGTCCCGATACGCCGTCCCCAGAGCCGACAACGCCAGCACCGGAACCGAGCCCTGAACAAAGCCCAGAGCCGTCGCCCAAGCCATCACCCGAACCATCGCCTGAACCATCACCCGAGCCTTCACCTGACCCTTCGCCAGAACCCTCTCCCGCGTCACCGGAGCCATCGCCGGAGCCCTCGCCAGAACCTTCGCCTGAACCGTCTCCACAGCCGTCGCCCGAACCGTCACCGGAGCCTGCTTCCTCTCCCGCGCCGGCAGCGTCGCCAAGTCCTGCATCGCCACCGGCAGAACCGACCGTCGCTCCTGCCCAGCCGACACCAAGTCCGGCCACTTCGCCCCAGGCACCCGCCCAGCAAACCGTTCAGGCCCCAACTGCTGCTGCCCCAACGCAAGCATCACCGGCATCTTCTCAAGCATCAGTTGCTGCGGCTCCAGCGCCAGCGGCCACCTCGGCAGCAGCTCCTGCTCAGCAGCCGGTATCCAGCCCCGGCGGCATCGCCATTCCCACGTTCGCACCAGCCGCCCCAGCACCAGCCTCCCCCAACAGTGGTGCTGGAGCAACCATCAGCGTTTTCAACGGTCCCGCGCCAGCAGCTACAACTACTCTGCAGCCCGTGACCACAGTTGTTACCGAGGGAGGCAACACCTTCCTGTCTGTCTTTGTGCCACCCTCGGCCGTTGCTGCCGTTGCGAATACTACCCCGTCGTTTGCCCCTGACGGCACCCTTATTATACCATCTGCGAATCCGGATGGCTCGGCTACCGATGTGGACAACTCGGCCCCACTGCCAGGGAATGGTAACAACGGAGTAGGTGGTGGTGGACCGACTAGCGGCAACAGCGGTATGTCCCAGGGGACCAAGATTGGCATCGGTGTCGCTGGTGGTGCCGCCGGAGTGGCTCTTGCTGCCGCTGTGATCTATCTCGTCTGGAAGCGCAGAATGCGTGACGGGCGGAAGCGGTTGAGCGGTGGAACAGAGGCGGGCACGCTACCCGGTGATGTTGCGGAGAGGCAGAAGATGGACTGGGAGACGGAGCATAGCAATGTGCCGTTCGATTTTGGGTTCGAGTACCGCGAGAAGGAGAAGAAGCCGACCGAGGGCGTGGCCGAGCTCGAGGGCGACTCGGTGTCCAGCCATTCAGCGCCCCATACGCCCCAGACCAGCAACCCGTTGGCTGGTGTGCTCAACTACCGGCGGTAAATTCCTTGAAGATGTGTAGAGCCTGGCTCTTGAGTTATCGGAGACCCAAGCTGCGAAGGATATCAGATATGGACGAAGGAAGAATGAGACTGAGTAGAAATATTAGTACATGTGCATATCTACCTATTTTATCATAGCATCACCCTATTAACGAATATCATGAAATCACTGCTGCGAGAAACAACATGCCCATTTATTTCCTTATTAGAGGATGATCACTGTCTCACCGAGTCCACTCTCTGAATGTGAGCTGAGACTGTGTTGTTAGAGCTTAACACGCCACAACAGGTCCGATCCTAGAAGCTGCGTCTCGATGGAGATGATATACCACACTTATGCCAGTTGCTTTAAGATGTCAATTTTATATCAACCCCCTGGCCCTCCCCGACTTGATGCGAGGAATCGTACCACCTCACTCAGCCAAAATACTGGACCCAGTCAGTTCCTTTTTGACTCGGCGTCGGTAACTGGATTTGAGACACCTGATTCCATGTCTTTCTCTTCACACTCAGTGTCAACAAGTATCACGGTGCGTACATTTATCTCGTTCACCAAGTCACCATTTTTCCCTCTTCTAGGCTGCTTCTATGCTACTCGGGGCTCCCGGGATAATTACCAGGTACTTGCACATTAGATACCTCAGTACGCCTATCACAGGAACTGGCCAGTTTTCACAAATCTGTCAGGATAGCCAAAAAAAAAACTATTTTCACCTCTTTCCAGCACCATCTTCCCAGACCTCATTCTTGGGCCGACATGACCAGGGCAAAGAATTATCTACTATGGTTCCGCTGCGGGCTGACCGATACGCTGTTCCAAGAGATGGTATGATCTGTACAGCCGGGAAGGAGCACCCAGACAAGATGGAAGGCACGCATAGACCAAGGCCCTGTATTTAGCCAGCCCTCAGAGCCCATCTTCCTCTTCCACAAAACAAGCATCTTTACCTGCACTTCTTCAGATCCAAGTCCACAAGTTCGCTCCCTTCCGTCCTCTCTACATAACGTATCTCATGACATGACGCCATTTAGGTGCAGTTAACTGACTTGTTTAAAAGCCTCCAAAGATGACAAATCTCGGATGAGAACACTTCAACGCTGCCCTCCTTATGAAGATGTTGACCACCTGGGCCACTTTCCCCAAACTTGGTAGGGACTTCGGACCGAAACCAAGCAACCCCAACTACGTACGCCCACGACTCTCAGATACCCAACGCAGAAAATCACGACGTATAATTATTTATGTCTTCGTTATCACTGCAACAAACCGAGATAGGTGGCACACCAAAAAGCCAAACTCAGCGATGGTTGTTGCCATTTACAACCAAACCTCATCGGCAGAAAGAAGAAGACGGGCCGTGATTCGCTCGATGGTCGCCGACAACACGGCTCGCTCAATCGGCCCGCATGCTCGGACTAACTTAGCGACTAAAGTAGGTATGCCTGCCGGCGGCCGACGGGAATTGCAAACAGCAGACAGTACAGTGTACTCCAGACTGGACGACTTCGCACTGCTGCAACATGACCCTCGTGGACGAATCACAAGACGTAAGGGATGATGGGGGTTGCAACGCAAACACTGCAGTGGCTTGACTAGCCTCGCTGAATATTGGGACGGGCTTCACTTCAGGTAGGGTTACACACAATGTTTTTTGTCTACCGATGGTCGAATCCAGCTGCCCGGCTGCTGGGACGACATGGGGGTCGAACAGGGAGCATACCGCTCTCTCTGGTCTCTGGACCCTGCAATGCTTATATAAGTCTTCTCAGTAGTCCTCGCCGTCCTGGCCGGTTTTAGTCTGTTCATCTGGGATATTCTTCTGCTGCTCTCAGTTTACCAACTCAAACTAGCTGAGACGATGGAGTTTTCAGACATCATCCGACAGCTCCTCGGCATGTACTGGGCGCTGGCCATCCTGACAGGCCTCGCCTTGTCCCTATGGGTCTCGAGGGAGGTTTACATATGGCATGTGTACATGGACGTGCCCTGCCCGTTCTCAAACTCCCTCTCTTGCAACTGGACCCTCGCTACCAAAGGATACCGCGGCACACTCTTTGAATGGCAGAAGATGCTGCATGAGAAGTATGGTACGTTTGTCTTGTTAGAGACTCTGCAGCAGGATCCGAGTTGACATTCGACTTTCTCTTTATTATAGGTCCTCTCGTCCGTATTGGGCCGTACCATGTGCTCACGAACGACCCGGCCGTGTACCGCCGGGTCAACTCCGTACGCTCGAATTACTTCAAATCCGTTTGGTACAACGTTCTCGCCCGCTTTACCAAGGGACAGGACAATCTCGTCAGCATGGGTGGGCGCTCGAATATGGCCCGCCACCGCGAGCTGCACTCGTTGCTGGGGCCGTCGGTAAGTTGTGCTCAGCTTTCTAGCTGCCTCTTTTTTGTCTTTTCTTTCTTTTCCTTTCCTTTTTTTTTTTTTTCGGATGTGCCACTAACCACCAGCCAGTTCTCCGGAAAGGAAAACACATCCCCTACGCAGGAAGAGGCCGTCGACAAGCAAATCGCCGCGCTGATCAACCTGCTCGCGACCAAATACGTCCAAGCCACGCCGTCCGAGTCCTTTCGTCCGTGCGACTTTTCCGCCATCGGCCAGTACTTCACGCTCGACGTGATTAGTAGTATCGTCTGGTCACAGCCGTTTGGCTTCCTCGCCGACGCCGATGTCGGCTCGTACATCCACACGCTCGATGGCTTCCTGCCGATCCGCGGCGTCATCGGGTCGTTGACCATCCTGCCCTGGCTCAAACCGCTGATATATGCGAACCTGCCCACCCCCGGAGACGAATTCGGGATTGGTCGGCTCCAGGGGATGGCGAAGCGGTGCGTCGAAGAACGGCTGCTGCAAGCTGCCAAGGAGGCCGAGGGCAAGGCGGACGATCACCTGCCTAGGGATATGCTAGCCAGTTTCATGTCAAAGGGGTTGGAGGGGCAGGAACTGCTGAACCAGGTGTTTTTATCAATGTGAGCTTTTACTTCCAAGATACCGGTTTCTCTTTTTCTAATATTATATACAAGAGTGGCCGGATCCGACACGGTCGGCACCACGCTCCGCCTGGCCATGGCCTTCCTCGTCGTCACGCCGGCCGCGTACCACCGGCTGTGCAGGGAGATCGCCGACGGTATTATCTCAGGACGCGTCAGCTCGCCCGTCGTCAGGGACAGCGAGTGCCGCGCGATGCCGTACCTCCAGGCCGTCATCAAGGAGACCCTCAGGCTGTTTCCCGTGCCCGGCGAGCTGTACAAGGAGGTGCCGCCCGAGGGTGACACGGTCGAGGGTCATTGGCTCCCGCCCGGTACCTGGCTGGGAGTAAACCTCGGCTCGATGATGGTGCGTCCGGACGTGTGGGGTCACGACGCCGAGATCTTCCGGCCCGAGCGGTGGCTCGAGGCAGCGGCTGAGGACGACGGCGGGGAGAGATACCGGGCCATGATAGCGGTGTGGGACTTGGGCTTCGGCGCTGGCAAGTCGCAGTGTCTCGGAAAGCCGGTGGCCCTGTTTGAGCTGGGAAAGGTTATCGTCGAGGTATGTGTCGGCCCTGCCTCTAAATTTTTTTAAATTTTTTTTTCGAGATTTGGAAACCGAGACTGATCGTGTCCACTGTCCAGCTACTGCGACACTTTGACTTTGCAGCTGTCCACCCGCACCAGCCGCTCTCCGTCAAGGCTTTTGCTCTCTATCTGATACGCGACCAGCTGCTCCGGGTGACCAAGAAAGAGCCAGACTGGGTAACCCGAGGGTGGTAGGCAGGCAGTTGGGGGAGGCATTATTAGCATGGGGATTATGTGACTGAGCCAACCATCTTGGCATCCGGCTGTTTGTGTTTCCAGCATAATAGGGGGGCTACTTGTGAAACGTTAGCTTATCTAGCACTCCCGGCTCCGGGACAACCAAACTCTATTTTCACTTCTGTGATACTTGCCACTCTATTTGGACTTCTGTGGTACCTTCCTCACGGCAACTTGCAAGAGAGCGCGTCACACAACAACAAGACAAGATGAGGCACCAATATAGCGCGGTAATTACTTTGTTGGATTCCATTCTCGCATTCTCTCTCATCTACAATTATCCAACCATCCACCCACCTGCCCTCCCTTCCCCTTCAAAAAAAGAAAACCATCTCCTCAAACTCCCCTCCCATGCTCACACACTGCCGTCCGGATATCCTGCCTAGATATCTAGATAAGATAAATAGATATCCCTAAGCCGCCTGCCCAGTAAAGTTGCTAAACCCATTCGCCTGACTAATCTCAGCCACGCTGAGCCCATTAGCCTGGAACGGCGACTGCAGCGACTGCGCCGAGTTGGCGTTCTGCACGTCCGCGCCCGCGACGGCCGGGTCCACGAGCGGGACGATGCCGCGCAGGGCCTCGGTGGCGGGGAGGCTGGCGTCGCTGCAGATGGTCGGGACGATGTTGGCGAACGGGTTGGTGTTCTTCTCGGCGGCCACGAGGGCCGCGGCTGCGGCGAGGACTTGGGCGTCGTTGCCTAGTTCTGTGACGATCTTGTCTGCTAGGGAGAGCTTTTTTTTGTTTTGTCGGATTAGTTATTGGATGGGTGGGAGAGAGAGGGAAGGGGGGGGGAGAGGTACGAACCTTGGCGCACGCGTTGGCACCAGCTAGCAAAACGCCGGGTGTCTGGCCAGCCAGCGAGCCGGCGGCCCCCGGCGTGCCAAAGTCGGAGAGGGCCTGGACCATGCCCTGGATGAGACCCTCTCGGCCGAAGCGGGCCTCGGAGGTGGTCATCATGCTCGCGAGAGCGGCGAGGATGAGGGAGGGTTTGACGTGCATTTTTGTAGACGAAAATAAAAACCGACCGAGCGGTGTGTGTAAAGTTTAATAATTAAAAGATGAAAAGAAAGAAAAGGTCGAACCTGTCGAACGAGAGAAATAAAGTTGGAAGAGAACGCGGTAACGACAAAGAAGAAAGGGGAGAATAACATCGGCTCGGGGTTGGTAGGGAGGTAGGTATATATCGTCTTGACAGGAAGGAAGGAACACAAAAGAACAAAGAGCCGCAATCTATTATCTCGCATCGCATCTCTCTCGCTCGGCCTGTGCCGAGCAGATTTGAGGAGCCGCAACATCTCGGACGGCAGGGAAGAGGGCTACCGGAAACCGGCAGAAATGGCCGTCATGTTTTTTTCCGTTGGTGATCAGACAGACACACGGGGCTTCTGTTTGGCGCGGCGTCGATGCGTCCCACTCCCGTCTCCCGAGTACGCTACCTTACCCAGCTAGCTAGTCTGATGACCTCAGAAGTTTGTCTGAACAGTTGATTTGCCGATCGACGCCTTGGTAAAAAGGGGGACATCGTAACCTGCAAGACTGCTGTTTGGATTTCGGGATGAGACCGCATGGAGTTCTCTTTTTTGAGATGCTACGGCTTGGCGACGACCCCGTGCAACTACGGATAGAGTTGTCTGGGATAAGTTGGCGAACTGTCTCAACTCAATCCCGAACTCTCACGGATGCCCTCCTTTTTTTCTTTGCTGTTTCTCGAGGCAAATGGCATTTTCCATAATGCCAGGTCCAAGTCAACAATGAATGACGTGCCCCGGCTGAATTCCTCTCTTGCCCAGGTCCATGTCGGCAATCGTGATCGCCGCTGCCAGAGAAATATTGTCAAGGGGTAAAAAGGGTTCTCGCATTCATCATGCCTTTTCGTCGCGGCGTTGCGGTCGCGGCTATTCTAAAGTTGCTGCCGACAGCTATCGGTCTTGCAGCAAATCCGGTCCCGGGCAAAAAATCGCATTGCAGGCCAAGTCGGGTTTTGTCCAAAGTTTTTGTGGCGCCTTATCAAGTTTGTCGAGTTTGGCGGCAAGCTGGGACAAGTGACGGGATGAATGACTAAGCCAGCCACACGGCCAGCAAAGAACACCCTTCAGCTCCGGAAATGACGCTGGCCTTATCGCTCTCTCCTCATCCCCAACACATCCCCAACCCACAATGCCAACCTCGTTTTAAAGATTAATATTCATCATCTATGCTCTTGGTCGAACCACGACGCGAGGTTCAACCTGCGTTTCGACAAGCTCGGGTCAGCAGAGCCAGCTGATCAAAGCAAGTGCCCGGACTTGGTCTAAGCAAAATATATATACAAAAGGTAGTAGGTGAGCAGCCCGTTCAACTGGGGGGGGCGCCCGAGCCAGCCAGCGTCGCGCGCCTGGCATGGCGTCTCGTCTCGTGTCTCTTGCGTCTTCGTCTCGGGCCATCGGGGAGATGATGGCCGGGCTGACCCTTGGAAAAGGACATCGCTCATTAGTGTTCAAAAATCCCCAAACACCGCTAACCACCCGTTCCTGATAATAATGCCAATGAAAGGAATCGAGACGAGGAGCGAGCTCATGGCTTCTTCTTCTCCTCGTCGGGCTTTGCCGGCCTCTGCCCGTCTTGGGTCGGCGGGCCCTGGATCGCCTTCTCCTTGGCTTCTTGGGCGGCCCGGTCCTCCTCCTCCTTCTTCCTACGCGCATCCTCGGCCTCCTTCTTCTTCTTCCTCTCAAGCGCCTCCTTCTCGCGCTTGCGCTTCTCTTCTTCCTCCCGCCTGTTCCGTTCCACCTCCTCTACTATCCTCTTTTGTTCTTCTTCCGGCAGCTTCTCGAACTCGGCCACGTTGTGGTCCCACTTGTGGACGCACTCGTCGTTCCAGTTGCAACGCTCCACCTCGCCGTACGCCGGATGGCTGTAGCGGGGGTGGCGGCTGGGCCAGTTGGAGGCGTGGTAGTGGTGCCTCACGAGGGCGGCGCGGGCTTCGTGGTTACCGGAGTCCGAGTGGCCCTGGCCGGCGGCAAACGCCTCGACCGTCAGCACGAGCACACGGCTGACGACACGAGACTCGCTCATGTCGTGAAACATGTCCCAGTCGATTCTCTGGTTGGGGTTCTTCTTGTCGAGGTTCATCTGGTCCAGGATGGCGTTGGTGAACGCCGATGGGCCGGTGCCGCTGATGATCTGGTCGAAATCTAGCTGCACCTCGGCCAGCGGCACCTTTTGCTGCTCGGCAACTCCGTTGAGCCACGTCATGATCTGCTCGATCAGACGCATCATGACGGGAAGCTGGGGCTTGCACATAAACGTCCATTGGCAGAAGGACCGAGACTTGGGGCCCAGGATTGGGTGGTCCTTCCAGTCGGGCTCGTCAATCTCGACGCCCACCACCATATCGATGTCCTTGTGGTCATAGCGGTCGGGGATGAACTTGGACATGGGCTTGAGGGCCTCGACGTCGATGTCGGCGTAGATGCCGCCCTCGGCGTACATGATGAGGTAGCGGAGCAGGTCGGCCTTGACGATGGCCGCCTTGACATTGCGGTAAAAGTCGACAATGTCGGGTCGGTCGAAGCCCTCGGGGCCAAAGTGCCACTCGACGTACCGCAAATCGTTGCCGTCGGTCAGCACCTCGTACCGCCAGTCGGGATTCTTGCGCGTCCATGAGCGCGCGGTATCAAGGTCTCGCTGCTCGAAGGCGAGCGGGCTGACCTTCCAGGTCTGCCATATCTTGTTGGGGAAGTCGCTTCGCACGGCCTTGGGCACCTGGACCTTTGCCGCCAACTGCGGGTGGACGTGCTGGCGGGAGCTCGAGTGGAAGAGGTTCAGATTGAAGATGAAGAGGATCAGAGCCACGGCGCCGAGGTAGAGCGGGAGGCATCGTCGGAACTGGGCGGGCAGTCGATTCCGCAGCTGGGCCGTGGTGGCTGCCAGCGTTGGGGAGCCCAGCGGCGAGGCGATCTTTGCGATCATGGCCGGGGCGGGTAAATAAACAAAAACCGAAACGAAAGGCACAGACCGGGACGTGGTCGAGCAGCCGCTCTCTTCGAGCGCGCAACGTCAATTGAGAGCGTGGAGAGGCTCCGTTTTCATGAGCAGCAAGAAAAACGAGCGAAGGTGAAGAAAAGAAAATTACGCCAGCTGGTGGGTGGAGGAGGAGGGGGGCTGGAAGAGGAGAGGGAAAAGCCGAACCATCACAACCGAAAAAGCTCAGCTCTCGCCGTCCGGGGGCCCCGCCACCGACCTGTGGACTCTTATCATGTCTCAAGTCGCGTGTCTGGCTGCCCACCCAGCACGTCGACTTCATCATGGCCGACAGGCAATTTGGTCATTCGTGCCGCTCGGGCAGCCGGGGGTCTGGCATGAAGCTCCAATCAGTGGGTCCGAAAGCGCAGGACGCCAGTGCTGGCGACGAGGGCGCCGAGGCCTTCTCGAAAATCAAGGCGACGGTTTGTCGAGCATGCTGGTGCAGCGTCCCAGGAACAATGTTCGTATCGGCCTGCCACTGGCCAATCGCAGCGGCCGGTGCCGGTCTGGACCGTGGGCTGCTGGCCTGGGACCCGGCAGGCAGTCCAACCGAAATAGGGGTGCCACCGCTCGTTGGCCAGCAGGGTCTGTCGCCGGAGGGGGGGATGCTGGGGGGCGCAGGCGTTTGTGGAAGAAACAGGTGCAGCCTCCGAAGCACTCGGCCTGGGCGATCGGGCGGCCCCCCTTCGTCCGGCCCACCCATTGGCCAGGTCCCCCGATCTCCTGCCACAGGCCCATGCTGCTGCCGAGATTGGGCCCATGCTCGGTGTGGTGGGGTCCCAGCTCCCTCCTCGTCTCCCCTCGTCTCCCCTTGTCGCTGCCGCCGCGCCATGACAAAACAGGAGCGGCTCTCTCTCGAGCTGGTGGCTTGCCCCTTCCGCGCACCCTGTTCGAACTTGGAGCAGAATCGAACAACCACGCCCAACGGCGCGCCATGTTCGTCATTCCCCCTTTTCGCGACTGAAATTGCCGACTTGCAGCCAGCGATCTTCAACGGCTTCGGCAGGGCATCCCAGGGCTCGAGTTAAATCAAACGGCGGCCCCGCACCAGGGTTCCCAGTTTCGCCGAGGCTTTGTCGCTTTTTTTCCTTGCCTGTGAAAAAAAGCGCGTGCGCGACGCGCCTGCTTTCCCGCTGGCCGCGACCCCAAATTGCCTGAAACCCCGCCAGCACCTCCGGACCGGTCACCACGCCGCTCTCCGTTCATGTCGCCATGCATTCTCGGCGCGACGGTATTCTTGACGGGTCCGGCAGCCCCGGGGACCGCACTGCGTCGCCGTGGTTGTTTGATGGCAACCTCGGCCCCGGCCTGCCGGCGAAATGGAACGTCCTCCGCTGGCTGCGGCACATCGTCTGGCCCAAGAGCACGGGTGAACCCTCCAACAAGCCCCTGAGGCCGACGGCCTACCTCGACGGTCTCCGCGGCTTCTGCGCCTTTTTGGTTTATATCCACCATCACGAGCTGTGGGCGCACGGCGCCTTCAACTACTTCCGGTCGCTGTCGTTCGAGAACGCCTTTGGCTGGAGGGGGGAGTTCTACTTTGCGACCTTCTTCGGCATCCGCAACTTTTTTACGGGGGGCCATCTCGCCGTCGGCAGCTTCTACGTCATCTCGGGATACGTCCTCACGGTCAAGCCGCTCGAGCTCATCCAGTCTGGCGACCTCATCAAGCTCGGCGATAATATCGCCTCGGCCTTCTTCCGCCGCTGGTTCCGGCTCTTCATCCCGCTCATCGTGACCACGTTCATCTACGTCACGTCCTGGCATGTTCTCGGTTACTGGAACTTCAACTGCGCCGCCAAGGGCACCATCGGCGAGGAGTGGTGGAACTGGTATGTCGAGTTCAAGAACTTTAGCTTCCTGTTCAAGGAGGGCCCGCCATGGGTCACCTACAACACGCATCTCTGGTCTATTCCGCTCGAGATGCGCGGCTCCATGGTCGTCTACATGGCCTCGCTCGCCCTCTCGCGCGCCACCACCAAGGCCCGGCTGATCTGCGAGGCCTTTATGGCCTTTTATTTTCTCTACATCGTCGACGGCTTCTACTGCGCCCTGTTCATGGCCGGCATGTTGCAGGCCGACCTGGATCTCCTCGCCCGACGGCCCGATGGCTACTTCCCCCAGTTCCTCCGCCGCCTCGAGCCGTACAAGACGTTTATCTTCTACCACTTCTTTGCCATCAGCATGTGGTGGGGCGGCGTGCCGTCGGGTACCACAAACATCGAAGATGTCAGGAATAACCCCGGCTGGTACTGGCTGTCATATCTCAAGCCGCAGGCTGTCTATGATCCCAAGTGGTTCTACCTGTTCTTCGCCGCCAACATGCTTGTCGCCTGCATCCCCCGCATCGGCTGGCTCAAGCGCTTCTTCGAGTCGCGCTTCTGTCAGTATCTCGGACGCATCTCGTTCGCCCTCTACCTCGTTCACGGTCCGATCCTGGCGTCTCTCGGCGACCGGATCTATCACGTTGTCGGCTGGGTGCGCACGGCTGGTGATCACACGACAGAGCTCAACTGGTGGGCCAACCGGTTTCCCTTGCCCAAGGTCGGGCCGATGGGCTTGGAGATTGCCTTTTTGGTGCCGCACATCATCCTGCTGCCGCTCACGCTGTGGACGGCGGACGTGGTGACGCGCATGGTGGATGAACCGTCGGTGAAGTTTGCTCAGTGGCTGTACAAGCGGACGATTGGCGGCGGCGTCGAGCCCAAGCAGGAGGAGCAGGCGGTGGCACTGATGAGGTTGGCGTAGAAAATGTAGTATCATTGCTTGGCGTTGGGCATGTTTACGGATGTTTATTACAAGGATATGTCAAATTAGCAAAAGGCATCGTCATCATATGGCTTGAACATTTGGGGTCCCCGATCAGTTCGGTATAGATTATCTCTCTGGCTGGGCTAATGTAATGGAAATGGTTGAGATTTTATGAGAGACAGGGGCATGTCACATTGCTGTAACCAGGGAATTTCGGGTGGTGAAAATAGAGTTTGGGGAGCACTCGGACTCGGGCGTGGACTCGGCAATGAAGTGCACCTTCCAGATTCCCCCTGGAATTTTGATTGTCTGCTCGTCCTTTTGAAGAAGCTTTTAACCCCAGGAGCGACCATTGTCTTGTGCGCTTGTGTGCTTGTGTGTCTGGGGAAGTTTACCTACCGGGCTTGGCATGTTCCCGTCCCGACGACCGGGAAGCAACTTTTTATTTATCTGACGAGCTGCAGACAGTGCAGAAACATGTGGTGTCTTGGATGACGCCTCATTGAGGCTTATTCGTTTGAGTGAGACACACGAACCCTACTAGGAAAACTTGGCTTTGGACCGAGTTGTTGGGTCTCTCCCCGCTCTCTCTCCTGTCTCTCGCTCTCTCTCCGAAGTAACTTCCCCAGATTTTTGAGGGTTGTTTCTTCTCTTGTCAAAGATGGATCAATCTGGGGGGTGTGGACTAGCAGGTTCCCGAGATTGTGACACTGAGTGGCAACGCTGAGTGGAGATACCCCCTGATTTGATAACAAGCTTTTTGTATCTGGGGCGAGTAGTGTGGCAGTGATCGACGATTTCTTGTCCATTAAACCCGTTTTTTTTTTTTTTGAGGAAGGAGCTTTTTATCAAAATTACAGCATCTGCGGGCGCGGCACGGCAGATTTTTTGGGGTGTTGGTTCTTCTGTAAGTACATGCGGGTGCGGGTGTGGCACGGTTGTTTTACATGTGTTGAGAGAGACGAAAAGTTTGGGATCGACTTGCCGTGCTGTGTGCTGCAATTCGAGATTGTCGTTGTTGCAGGACCTGGTTCGACAGGGATAGGGACAGGGGGTGGAAAGGGCCGAGGTAAACCGCGGGTGTAGTTTTGTGGTACCGCAAGCAGGGTCGTACCGTGCAATCACAAGCCAGAGGGGCGGTTTCTTGGCGGGTTGTTGTATATTTTCAGGGGCAAGTGTGGTGGGGGTTAAATTTGGTGGCCGTCTTTTTTTGAAGTTGGGAAAACTTTCGTGAGGGTGTGTGTGTGTTTACGGCGGGTAGAAAAGGAATCATGTTGGCGTCTACACTAGTCTCTTGCTGTGTAGTGTAGTGTAGATCTTCGATGGTGACGAGCAAAGACGTGTTCGTATCCATGGAATTGTTGCAAGTCCGGGAAAGGTAACCACCGCCATGCCAAGGACAATGCAAGTTAAAATGGATTCCTTATCGATAATCGAGGACCAACCCAACAAGGCACACATCTCCGGTGGGATCGACATCACCACTAACTAGCGAAAGGCGAAAATGCCCTCCACATACCCCAGAAAAGCATCGTCGAGGACAAGAACCGCCGACTGCAACAGTCGCGCTGCAGTGGTGATCGAAGGAATCGATGCAAGCCCGGCTGCCAACAATTTTTTTGACAGGCGCGGCGCCAACGAAAATGTACCCCACCCTCTCCTGCCAAGACTACCAATACCACTCTCCCCCTCATCGACTTCCTGGAATCATCCCTGTAGTCGCCGAGGAACCTGAGAAAAGGGGAGGATATCCACATGTGATTCTGGATTCTGGGTTGTTAGATCCACAGAACTCAGGTGATGGTCTGTGTGTGGTACGAGTACGGATAGACTAACTACTGCGTACTAGTCTATGCTAGCTGCTGGAGCTACTGTGTAGAACAGAGGCTATTGGCGGTGGTTTATGCGTATTGGTTCACTTTGAAGCCAATCGATCCGGTGACGTGGAGATGGGACTGGTGCCAACTGTTGAAAATGCCCCATCAGTTCAGGACATACCTCCAGCGCACCCGTGTGGTGGACTGGGTGCAAAACCTGGATGGTTTACTCTATTGTTACTTACCTAGGTAAGGTATGCTGACCTCGAGGCTCTTCAAGTGCTCCAGATACTTGAACTAACTCGAGGAATCCGATACAAGACGCTACAAGGTTATTCAAGTAGTTGATATTTGATATTTCTTGCGCGTTAGTACCTTAGCCTCACGATTTCTCATACCGCGCTTGCAGCCTTGCATACATACCTATGTGTAATACGCGTGTTACATTTAGAGATGCCCCCTAGTGTAAAGCTCTTCAAACCATCGGAACCTAGAAGCCTTGCGCCGTCGCGCCGGGGTCATCCCGATCGGGTCAAGATCTCGCGCCCTCCTCGGACAACAAGGCTGAATACTGACCGGCAGAGGGCTGTGCCCAATATATGGATGCTGGGTCTAGAGCTTTCAATCTGCTATCAAATCGCCACATCCGTGTTTTACATAGCTCACGCGGTAGCCTGAAGACGAAAAGAGATTCCGTAGATACTGAACCGGTGAGTCTTGAACATCAAGGTTACCCGGCGGGTTTTACGATATTAAGAATAAGCTAGAAAGTGAAAGTATAGAGAACTGCCAGGTGTGTAGCATTGATCTACTCTTTTGCTTCCTCCACGAGTTGGATCAGTTATGGTCATGGTAATACTGCTGGACTTGGAAAGCTGGTCATAGTAATACTGATACTGAGGAAGCAGTCTGACTCAGATTACCGGATGACACCCAAGGCTTCCATATTATGCCTTATGATATCTCCAGTATTGGAGCTGGGAACACCCGTGCGTGGTGTGTGCCCTCTGGAAACGCACCAATACACTCCGGCCGTATTTTCCTGGTAAGATCGGGTTTAGATTGCCAGGGCGTCCAGGTATTGGAGGGTTGAGTAGTGGTTTGCCTTGCAGGGCTGCGAGATACAATATGCGAGTTCGGAGCTAGCACCTAGATGACAGGATCTCGGAGCGTTGTTCTCTATATATGGGCTCTGATACTGATGTGTTTGTTCTGGCACGCACAATGAGTCATGTAGATAGTCTTCAATATAGATACGGTTTCTACGTCTTGTGATAACTCCTAATAAGCCCCCCAACAGTGTCACCGGCTCTCAGCCTCGTAAGCAAGCCCCAAACACCACTCATACAGCTCCATCTAAATGCACACATGTCCAACCACAACGCCATCCAATGCTATCGACATCTAACCCCGCTAAATCACAGATTCGCCTGCTGAATCTGCACACCATACTTGGCCTCAAACTCCTTGCTAAACGGCTGATCAATATACCCAATCGGACTCCCCCGGAAGTAAAACGTATTCGCATCGTACGGGTTCAACGGAATCCCCTCGCGCACGCGGAACGGCAGGTCAGGCGTCGAGATAAAGTACCGCCCAAAGGTAGCCACAACGTCCTTGTCGGGATACTGCCTGTCCACGAGATCCCTCGCAGACTCCGCATCTAGGTCTCCTGCGATCAGTACAGGCCCATTGAACAAATCCACCACAAAGTCGAGGCTATCCTCCTTGTCCTGCACGATCGTCCGGTTGCCGTAGATGCCCGACCGCACGACATGGACGTACGCCAGCCGGTGCCGGCCAATCTTGCGGATCACGTCCGAGAACTGCGGGACCGGGTCGGCCATGCGCATGCCCTGGAACGTGGTCCAGGGGCTGAGCCGGATGGCAGTGCGCTCGGCGCCGACGGCGGCCACGACAGCATCGACGACCTCGACCGCAAACCGCGACCGGTTCTCGACGCTGCCACCGTACTCGTCCGTGCGCCGGTTGCACGTGTCCTGGATGAACTGGTCGACAAGATAACCATTGGCGCCGTGGACCTCGACGGCATCAAAACCCGCGGCGATGGCGTTGCGCGCGGCCGTGGCGTAGTCCGCCACCGTCTGCCGGATCTCATCGACCGTCATGGCCTCCGGGACTACATACCCATCACCGATGGGCACCGCGCTCGACGATTTGATGCGGAACCCTTCCTCGTCAGCGACCTCCTGGCGCGCGGCGCGGCCGAGCGCCCACAGCTGGCAGACCAGAAAGCTGCCGCGGGCGTGGACGGCGTCGGTGATCTTCTTCCAGGCTGCGATCTGCGCGTCCGTGTAGATGCCCGGCACGTTGCGGTAGCCGCCCGACTTGGCCGACATGAAGGTGGCCTCGGTGATCAGCAGGGTGCCGGGGACAGAGGCGCGCTGGCGGTAGTATTCCAGCTGGAGGGCCGTCGGGACGTGGGCGTCGTCGGCGCGGTACCGGGTGAGCGGGGCCATGGCGATGCGGTGCTGGACGGTCATGTTGCCGATCTGCAGTGGTTGAAAAAGGCGTGATCCAGACATGGTGGAAGTGGTGAGGGGCGATAAGGGGGGGGGGGGGGGGGGGGGGGGTGGTTGTGTTGGTTAAAATACGCAGTTGAACGTTGAAGTGGGGGAAAAAGGCAATCGCCGACCCGCAATGTTTTTGTTTTTTAAAAAT